>NIJG01000307.1:145526-166371 GCA_002201625.1 Euglossa dilemma | reverse complement strand
CTTAACTTCATGTATGAATTAGAAGATGGAGGGTCAAACCGTTCTAGAACGTTACCACCTTCTGTGACAAACGAACGGCTAAGTCAATATCTTCACCTATCCAGTGATTCGGAGAGTCAGACCAGGTATTCCGGGATTATATCCGCTGAACATTATTGCCATTTGACACCTTAATTCACGGTTTATATATTAAAGCTGCCCGTCAAACCATTGTAGAACGTTACCTATTGGAATGGAGTCAACCGATATGCCGAAGGCGCTATCTACCGCGAATATAACCCACTTTATCGACAATATAACTTCGCGTTCAGAGAATGAAGATAGTATTCACTTCAGTGACGGGTACTTTAATTTGATGTATGAATTACAAGATCAAGTCTAAAACCGTTCGATAACGATACTCTCTTCTCTGAGAGTCGAACGTCTCAGTCAATTGCTTAACCTATCGTGTGATATTGAAATTTAGGCCAGGTATTCCGAGAGTAAATGCGCTGTACACTACTGGGAAAAGACATCTTAATTCACTGTATGAATATTAAAGTACACAGACGAAACGATGTAGAACGATACATCATGGTATGAAGACATCCACATGATCAACGGCCTTACGTTCCGAGAAGCAAACCCGCTGCACCTAGAGTACAGCATCGTGTTCATAGAAAGACATTCGTATACATTTTGGCGTTGGGCGCCATAATTTCATGCATGGCTTAAAGACCGAGAGTCTAACCGTTCTAGAACGTATCCATCTCCTTTGAAAGTCGCACATATTCGCCAATGGCTTCAACAATCCTGTGATTCTTAGAGACAGACCAGGTATTCTGCGACTAAACCAGCAGTACTGTATGGGAATTGGACACGCTATTTCACGATATTAATATCAAATGTCAGAGTTAAACCATTGTAGATCGTTACCAATTGCTAGACAGTGAAACTTATTATCGAAGGCATTACCCTTCGAAAAACTAACCCGCGTATCTAGAGTATTACTTCGAAGTTAGTGAATTTTAGTAACTTCTCCTTAAGCTCATGTATGAATTAGCAGCTCGTGCGTCAAACCATTCGAGATTGTTACCACCTTCTTTAAGAGTCGAATGTCTTAGTCAATAGCATCACATATCTTGTATTTCCGAGAATCAAACCAGGAATTCCGGGTGTAAATCCAACGAACGGTATTGGCAGTAGACACATTAATTCATGGTATGAATATTAAAGTACAGAGTCAACCCGTTGTAGCACGTAAACAATTTGTATAAAGGGAATCCTCTTACTGACGGCCTTACCATCCGAGAACCTGAGATGCTGTAGGGAGCGCCTTGCTTCGTCTTCAGCGAAACAAATTAGTATTCATTTCAGCGACGGTCCCCTTTATTCCACGTATCAACAATAAGACCGAGACTCACAGGTTCAAGAACGTTATCACCTGTATTCAGATTCACACAGCTGAGTGAATGGATTCACCTACCCTCTGATTGCGCGTGCTAGACCAGGTCTTGCGCGAGTCAATCCACATTGCAGTATTAACAGTATACACGTTAATTTACACTATTAATATTAAAGTAGAGCGTGAAACATGTCATGAACGTTAACTATTGTTATAGTGTGCAGCTATCTACGGAAGGCCTCACGTTTAGAGAATAAATCCCTCTCAATCGAGAGTATAACTACGTGTTCAGAGAAACACATTATTGTAGCTTTCACTGATGGGCACCATAACTTCATGTTCGAATATGATGATCGCGAGGCAATCCGTTTGAGAATGATATCACCATCTTTGAGAGTTGCACAGCTAAGTCAATAGCCTCACTTATTCTGTGGTCCCGAGAGTCCAACCAAGTATTCCGGAATTGAATCAACTGAACAGTATTGGCAATAGACACCTTACCTCTAGGAATGAATATTACAGTTGAGAGTCAATCCGCCGGAGAACATTACGAATTGGTATTACGTAAATCTTTTAACTAATACCTTAAATTCCTAGAACCTATCCAGCTCCAGCGAGTGTCTTGCTTAGTACTCACAGAAACAAATTAGTAGAGATTTTCGCAGACGGACAACATATTTTCTATATCAATCGGAAGATCAAGGTTCAAACCGTCGCGCGTACCTTAGCATCTTCTTCGAGAGTCGAACAACTAAGTCAATAGCTCATCCCATTCAGTAATTCCGAGAGTCAAACCTGCCATTCTGGGAGTAAATGTGCTGAACAGAATTGGCAACAGACGCGCTTATTCAGGGTATCAATACGAAAGTAGGGCGTCAATCCGTTTGAGAACGGTTCAAATTGGTATGAAGTCAAACATTATACAGAAAACCTTACCCTCCGAAGGCTTATCGCGATGTACCGAGAGTATAACATGGCATTCAGGGGAAGAAATTAGTATACATTTTGATTCATGTATGAATCAGCAAATCTAGGGTCAAACCGTTCGAGAACGTTACCTCCTTCCTTGAGCGTAGCATAGCTAAATCAATAGCTTCACATACCCTATGATTCCGAAAGTAAAACCAAATATTCCGGGAGTAAATGCAATGTACAGAATTAGCAATAAACACTACAATTTACGGTTTGAATATTAAAGGAGGCCGTCGGGCCGTTGTATAACAATACCTATACGTGAATGGTCAAACTTCATACAGAATGCCTCACCCTCCGAAAGACGAACCCGCTGTATCGAGAGTGTATGGCTGTTTTCAGAGGTACAAACTAGTATACATTTTGGTGGCGAAGACCATCCGCGAACCTCACCGGCTTCATCCGGGCGTATAAGATCGTGTACAGAGAGAGAAATTAGTATACATTTCAGTTACGGGCAACTTGACCTCATGTATGAATTAGAAGATCGACTGTCAAACCGCTCAAGAATGTTGCCACCTCCTGTGAGAGACGAATAGCTATGTCAACTGCTTCACCAATCCTGGGATTCCGACAGTCAAACGAGTACGCTGGGATTAATTCTGCTGCACAGTATTGGCAACGAACATCTTCGTTATAGGTTTGAATACTAAAATACAGAGTCAAACCGTCGGCGAATATTACCAATTCGATTTAAGTCACCCTTTTTACCGAATACCATACACTCCGGGAACCTACCACGCTGTAGCTAGTGTCTTGCTTATTATTCACGGAAAAAAATGAGTTGACATTTTAGCGGACTGACACCACAATCTTGTGTATAAATATCTACATCGAGAGTCAACACGTTCGAGAGCGATACCAGTTTCCTTGAGCGCCGCACAGCCAAGTCAATAATTTCACCTATCCGGTGATTCGGAGCGTTAAACCAGGTGTTTCGGGAGAACGTCCGCAGAGGAGTTTTGGCAATAGACACCTTCATTCACGGTTTGAATAATAAACTATAGCCCCAAAGTGTTTCTGAGCGTTGCCAATTGGTATAAAGCCAAACATTACCGGCGGCCTTACCTTCGGAGAAGCTACCCAGCGGTTTGAAGAGTATAATTTCGTATTTATAGAATCACATTAGAATACATTTTAGTGACGGCACCGTAAATTCATGTATGAATTAGAGGATCGAGTGTCACACCTTTCGAGAACATGTACCATCATTCTTGCGCGACGAGCAGTTAAGCGAATAGTTTCACCTATTCAAAGATTCCAAGAATCATACGAGGTATTCCGGTAGTAAATCCGCTGACCCGCTTTGCAATAGACGTCCTATTTCATGGTATGAATATTGAAGTAGAGAGTCAAACAGTTGGTGAACATTACCAGTTTGTATAATGTCATCCTTTTTACCGAATAGCTAACCTTAGGAAGATCTAACCCGCTCCAGAAAGTGCTTTGCATAATGTTCACGGAAACAAGATTGTACAAATTTTTGTAGACGGACACGATATTTTTATGTATGAGCAGAAAAATGGATAATCAAACCGATCGAGAGCGTTACCACCTTCATTGCGAGTCTATCGGCTAAGCCAATTGCTACACCTATTCTGTGATTCCGACAGCCAAACGAGGTATTCCAGGATTAAATCCGCAGAACAGTATTGGTTATGGACACCTTAAATCACGGAGTGAATATTAAGGTTGAGAGCCAAATCGTCGAAAATAATATAATTTGTTAGGAAGACATTCTTTTTAACCAATACCTTACCTTCCGTGTAAACAAGCCTCTTTTGATATTGTCTTGCTTAGTTTTCACGTGATAAAAATAGTATACATTTTATTGACGGGCATATTAATTTCATGTATGAATTAGACGGTCGAGGGTTAAACCATTTGCGATCTTCACCACCCTCATTTAGAGCCGAACGCCTATATCAATTGCTTCACCTATCCTGTGATTCCGAATCTGAAGCCAGGTATTCCGGGAGTATATCCATTAGACAGTATTGGCAGTGGAGACCTTCATTCACGGTGTAAATGACACAGTACAGAGTCAATCCGCTGTAGTTCCTTACATATTGTTATACTGTAACACCTATTACCGAATGCCTTACCATCCGAGGACCCTACCCGCTGTAGCGATTGTCTTGCTTTGTTTTCACGTGATGATTTTGAAGAACGGACACTTTAACTCCATGTATGGATACGATGATCGAGAGCCAAATCGTTGGAGAACGATACCTCCTTCTTTGAGAGTCGAACGGCGAAGTCAGTTGCTATAACCATCCTGTGATTCAGAGTCTAATCAGGCAATACCGGAGTAAATCTGCAGAAGTGTATTGACAATTGACACCTTGTTTCGCGGTATCAATATTAATGTAGGGAGTAAAACCGTGAGGGAACATTACCAATTCGGGCAAAGTCATTACATTTTTGAATACCTTACCTCCTGGGATCCAATCCTGCTGTAGCGAGTGTCCTGCTTAATGATAAGGGAAACAATTTAGTAGACATTTTCGCGGACGGACACCCCATATTTGTGTATAAATACCAACATCGAGAGTCAAAGCGTTCGAGAAAGTTACCACCTTCTTTGAAAGTCGCACACCCAAGTCAATAGTGGCTGGCATCCTGTGATTCCAAGACGCAAATCAGGTATTCCAGGAATAAATGTGCCGCACAATATGGGCAATAAACACCCGAACTCACTGTATGAATATAAAAGTACAGAGACAAACCGCTGGAGAACGATACCTATTGATATAACGTCATACTCCACACCGGATACCTCACCTTCCGAGGGGATAACCCGCTGTACCGTGGGTATAACTTCAGGTTCAGGGAAACAAATTAGTAGACGTTTCTGCAGGCGGACACCTTAATTTCATGTATGAATTCTAAGATCGAGTGGCAAGCCGTTGGAGAACGTTACCAACCTTCTTGAGTGTCGCAAAGATAAACAAAGGGCGTAACCGATCCTGCGATACTGCGAGTCAAGCCAGGAATTCCAGGAGTATATCCGCGAACAGATTTGGCAATTGACACCACAATTCACGGTATGTATAATTAAGGAGCGCGTCAATCCGTTTTAGAATGGTACCAATTGGTATAAAGGCAAGCGCTTTACTGAAGGCCTTACCCTCCGAAAGCATATCGCGCTGTACCGAGAGTATAACTGTGCATTCAGAGAAGAAAATTAGGATACATTTTAGTGATGGGCACATTATTCTCATGTATGAATTAGAAGATCGTGCGTCGAACCGTTCGACAACGTTACCACCCTCCTTGTGTGGCGAACGTCTGAGTCAATAGCTTCTTGTTCCTTTGATTCCGACAGACAGACCAGGTAATCCGGGAGTAAATCCGCAGAATTGTATTAGCAATAGACACCTTAATTCTCGGCGTGAATATTAAGGTAGATCGCTAAACCGTCTGCGAGGGTTATCAGTTGGTAAAAAGTCAAACGCTTTACCATAGACCTTACCCTCCGGAAAACTAACCCGCTGTATCGAGAGTATAAGTTCATGTTTAACGACACACATTATTATACAATTTAGTGGCGGCACATTAAATTCATGTATGAATGAGAATACCGATGGTTCAATCATCCGAGAACGCTACCACCGTCTTTGAATGCCAAACGGCTATGCCTATTGCTTCACGTATCCTGTGATACCGAGAGTCAAATCAGGTAATCCGGGAAAAGGAGTGCTGATGTTTGTAGGCAACTGACTCCCTAATTCACGGTATGACTATTTTTGTAGAGAGTGAAACCGATGGAAGACCTAACCATTGCGCATAAAGTCTTTCCTTTTACAGAATACTATAACTGGCAAGAACCTAACCCGCTGTACGGAGTGTCCTGCTTAATGTGCACAGAAACATATTAGTAAACGTATTAGCGCACGAACTCCACATGTTTGTGTATAAATATCATGATCGAGAGTAAAAGCGTTCGAGAAAGTTACCACCTTTTATGAGAGACGAACTGCTACGACAATAGCTTCACATATCAGGTAATTTGAAGAAGAAATCCAGGTATTCTGGAACTAAGTCTGCTGAGCTGTATGGGTAAGAGACACCTTTAATCACGGTTCGAGTGACAAAGATGGCAGTCAAGCCGTTGTGGAACATTACATATAGGTGTGGGGTCAAACTACTTACAGAATACCTGTCCCTCCAACAAACTCAATAACTGTATTGGGTGTATAACACACTGTTTAGACGTACGACCTAGTATACATTTACTGACGAGCACCTTAATTTCATGCACGAATTAGATGATCGAGTGTCAATCGGTTCGAGATCGTAACCACATTCTGTGAGAGACGAACGGCATAGTCAGTAGCTTCACCTATTCTGTGATTCCTAGGGATAAACCATGTATACCGGGAGAAAATCCGGCGATCAGTATTAGCAATGGATAACCTTCATTCACGGTATGATTATTACAGTAGGGCGTCAGACTGTTTGAGAGGGTTAACAATTGGTATAAGGTCAAACTATTTACGGAAAACCTATCCGTCCGAAAATATAACGGGCCGTATCGAGAGTAAAACTTCGTGATCAGAGGAAGAAATTACTGACCACTTCAGTGACAGGTACCTTATCTTCATGTATGAATTAGGAGACCGAGAGTAAAACAGTTCGACACCGTTACGAATTTATATACTATTCGAACAGCTGAGTCAATAGATCTACCTATCCTGTGATTCCGATAGTCAAATCGGGTATACCGGAGTCAATCCTCTGTACAGTATTGGCAATAGTCACCTTAATTCACGGTTTGGATATTAAAATAGAATGCCAATCCGTTTGAGAACGTTACCAATTGCTATAAAGCCAAACGTTCTACAGTAGGACGTATCTTCCGCGAAACTCACCCGCTTCATTGAGAGTATAACGTCGTGGTTAGAGAAACACACTAGTATACATTTCAGTGACGGCACCTTAAATTCATGTATGAATTAGAATATCAATGGTCAAACTGTTCGCGAACGTTACCACCCTCTTTTAGAGTAGAACGGCTAGGTCAATAGCTTCACCCATCCTGCGCGTCCGAGGGTCAAAATAGCTATTCTGGGAGTAAATACGCTGTACAGTGTTTGCATTAAGAACCCTACATCCCCCTATAATTATTAAGGTGCAGAGTCACAAATTTGTACAACGATACCTGTTGGTATTAGATATACGTCTTAACTGAAGGCCTTGCCTTCCTAGAAGCAAACCCGCTGTTTCGAGAGTATGACTTCGTGGTCAGAACAGCGAAATAGTATAAATTTTCGTGACGGGCAACTTAATATCCTCTATGGATCGGAAGATTGAGGGCCACACCGTTCGAGAAAGTTGGCACATTTTTTGAGGGTCGAACGGCAAAGTCAGTAGCTTCACCTATCCTGGGGATCCAAGGGAAAAACCAGGTAATCCGGGAGTAAATCCGCAGAACAGGATCGGCAATAGACACCATAATTCACTGTTCGAATACTAAAGTAGAGTATCTAGGCGTTGTAGAAGTTTACATATTGATATACTTATCTATTACCTATTACTCTTTCCCGAAGGCCTTACGTTCCGAGAGGCTAACCAGCTGTATCGAGAGTATAACTTCGGGGTCAGAGGAGCAAAATAGTATAATTACTATTTCCGGGCAACTTAATATCATCTATGTAACAGAACATCGCGTGGCAAACTGTTCCAGAACGTTTCCACCTACCTTGTGTGCGAAGGGCTAAGTCAATAGCTTCACCTATCCTGTGATTAGGAGAGGTAAACCAAGTATGCCGGAAGTAAGATCGCTGAAGAGTTTTAGAAATAGGCACCTCAATTCATGGTTTGAATATTACAGCAGAAGAACAATCCGTCGGAAACCAATAGCAATGCGTATAGAGTCATTCTCTTAACGGAATACATTACTTTCCAAGAACATAACACCCTTTAGCGATTGTAATGCTTAGTGCTCACGGAAACAATTTTGTAGACGTATTAGCAGACGGGCACCTTATTATCCAGTGTGAATAGAATAACCGAGAGTAAAACCGTAACTAGAACAATCCCACCTATATTGAGAGTCGAATGGCTAGGTCAGTAGCTTCACGTATTCTGTTATTCAGATAGTAACACCAGATATTTCGGAAGTCAATCCGCTGCAAACTATTTGCAATGGACATCTTAATTCGAGTTTTGATCATTAACGTGGGGCGTGAAACCGTTTGAGAACGTTACAAGGTGGTACAAGGCCGAACGTTTTACCAAAGGCCTTACCCTCCTTCACCCTAGCCCGCTGACTCGACAGTAAAAATTCGAGATCAGAGATATAAATTAGAATACTGTTTCGTAATAGGCACCTTAATGTCATGTATGAATTAGAGGATCCAGTGTAAATCCATTCGAGAATGTTACTGGCTTGTGTGAGAGTCGATCTGCAGAGTCAATAGCTTCAGGTACCTTGCGATTCCGTAGAGTCAAACCTGGTACTCCGGGCGGAAATCCGCTTAACAGTATTGGCAAACGTAACCCTAATTTACAGATTAAATATTAAGGACGAGCGTCAAAATATTTTTGGGCGAAAAAAATTCGTATCAAGTCAAACGTTTAACTGAAGACCTTAATCTCCGAAGATCTAACCCGTTGTATGAAGAGTGGAACTTGGTCTTCGAAGAAATAAATTAGTATACATTTGAGTGATGCCCGCCTTTGTTTCATGTATGAATTAGAAGATCGTTGTTCAAACCGTTCGAAAACGTTACCACCTTCATTGGGAGTCGAACGTATAAGTCAATAGCTCCAACTATACTTGTGATTCCGAGAGTCCAACCAGGTATTCCGGGCGTAAATCCGCAGGGCAGTATTGGCAATTAGCACCTTCACTCACAGTTTGAATATTAAGGCGGAACGTCCAACCATTGTGGAACGTTACGAATTGGATTAAAGATAAACGTTTTACCGATGGCCTTACCTTCCGCGAACATCACCCGCGTCATCGAGAGTGTAACTTCGTGTTCAGAGAATGAATTGTATTTCCAGTTCAGTGACGGTCACCTTAATATCGTGTATGTATTAGAAGATCAGGTGTCAGACCGTTCGAGATCGTTACCGCCTTCCTTGAGAGTCGAAGGGCTGAGTCAATGGCTTCACCTATCCTGCGATTCCGAGAGTCAAACCTGGCAGTCTCGAAGTAAATGCTCAGTACAGTATTGGAAATAGTCACCTTAATTCACGGTATGAATATTAAAGGACAGTCAAACTCTCGGAAAACATTACCAATTGGTACAATGTTCTTTTTTCGAGAATAGGTTCCCTTCCGAGAACATAGCCCGCTGTGTCGCGGATATAACTTCGAGTTCACAGACACCAATTAGTGTACATTTTAGCGACGCGCATCTTAGCATCATGTATGAATAAGTAGGCCGAGTATCAAACCACTCGATAACGTTTCCTCCTTCTTTGAGATTCGAACGGCTAAGTCAACAGCTTCGCCTATCCTGTGATTGCGAGAGTCAAACCTGGTATTCCAGGAGTAAGTCCGCTGAAGAGTAGTGGCAATAGGCACCTTAACTCACGGCATGAACATTAAAGTAGAATGTCAATCCGCCCAATAACATTACCAATTGGTATAAAGTCATTCCTTTTACCGAATTCATTATCTTTCGAAGACCTAACCCGCTGTAGCGATTGACATGCTTAGTACGCACGGAAACAAATGAGTATACTATTTAGCAGAGGGGCACCTTATTTTCATGTGTGAATAGAATAATCCAGTGGCAAACCGTTCCCGAACGATCCACCTTCTTTGAGAGTTGAGCGGTATCATCAATCCCGTGATTCCAAGAGACAAACCATGTACTCCGGGATTAAATCCACTGAACAGTATTGGCATTAGACACGATACATCGCGGTGTAAATTTTAATGTACAGAGTCAATCAGTTCGAGAACGATAGCAATTGGAATAAAGTCAAACGTTTTACTGAGTCCTTCACCCTCCGAAAGCCTAACGCATTATATCGAGCGTATAAGTTGGTGTTCAGATGAAGAAATTTGTATACATATTAATGACGGGCACCATATCTTCATGTATGAATTAGAAGTTCGATGTGTCAAACCGTTCCAGAACCTTACCACCGTCATCGAGAGACGAACGGCCAAGTCGATAGCTTCACCCATTCCAAGATTACAAGAGTCAAACCATGTACTCCGGTAGTAAATCCACTGAAGAGTATTGGCAATTGGCTCCTCAATTCACGGTATAATCACTAAAGTGTTGTGTCAAGCCGTCAGACAACAATTCTAATTTATATAAAGCCATTCTTATTACCGAATAGCTAATCAACCGAGAAGCTATCCCGCTGTATCCAGAGGGAAACTTTGTTTTCATAGAAGTAAATTATTGCACATGTTAGTGATGGGCACGTTAATTTTATGTACGAATTAGAAGATCGCGGATTGAACCGTTCCAGAAGGTTTCCATCCTCTATGATGGTCGAAAGGCTAAGTCATTAGCTTCAAATATCCTGTGAGTCCGAGGGCCAAGTCAGTTATGCCGGAAGTAAACGGGCTGAGCAGCATTGGCAAAGGACACCTTAGTTCGCGGTATAAATAAGAAAGTCGGGAGACAAATCGTGAAAGATAAATAAGAATTCATATATAGTCATTCCTTTTACCGAATACCTTACTTTCCAGAAACCTAACCCGCTGTAGCGTGCGTCTTGCTTAATGTTCAAAGAATGAAATTAGTGCACATGTTAGCAGGCGAGCACTACATTGTCATGTATAAATAACAAAATCGAGAGCCAACCGTTGGAGAAAGGTTCCTCCTTCCTATGGAGTCGAAACGCTAAGATAATAGCTTCCCCAATCCTGTGATTCCGAGAGTCACACCATGTATTCCAGGAATAAATCCGCTGAATAGACATCAGACACCTAAATTCACGGTATGAATATGAAAGTAGATGGTCACCCGGTCCAGGTACATTACCAATTGGTATAGAGTCAATCGTTTTGCCGAAAACATAACCATTCTAGAGAAGGCATATAGGTAGACATTATATCGGATGCACACATTATTTGCGTGTATGAATTAGAAGATCGAGTGTCTATCCGTTCGAGAACGTTGCCACGTTTTGTGACAGACGATCGGCAAAGTCAGTAGCTTCACCTATCCTGTGGTTCCAAGGGCAAAACGAGGTCATCCGGTTGTAAATCCGCTGCACAGCATTGGCAATAGATACATTAATTCACGGAGTGAATATCAAAATGTGGCGTCACGCGGTGTGTGAACGATAGTAATTGCTATAACGTCAAACATATTAATGAATGCCATACCGTCCGCGCAGCTAATCAACCGTATCGATAATATAGCAACGTACATAGGGAACCACATTTGTGTAGAATGTAGTGACGGCACTTTGAATTCATGCATGAATTAGAAGGTCGAGTGTCAAGCCGTTAGGGTACGTTGTCAACTACTGCGAAAGACGAACATGTAAGAAAATAGCTTCACCTATCGATGTGATTCCGAGATTCAAATCAGAAATCCCGGGAATAAATCCGCTGGACAGTGTTAGCCAGAGACACCTCAATTCAAGATTTGAATATTATTGCAAACCGTCAAACCGTTGTAGATCGATCCTAACTGGTATAAAGTGAATCACTATATCGGTGGCCTTACCGTCGGAGAAGATAACCCTCCGATTTCAGAGTATAACTTCGTGTTCGGGAAAACAAATCGGTATTCATTTCTGTGACGATCACATTAATTTCAAGCAAGATTGAGAAGAAGGAGGGTGAATAATTTCGAGAACGTTACCACCTCCTGTGATAGTCGGAAGGCTAAGTCATTAGCTTCACTTATCCTGCGATACCGAGGGTCAAACCAAGTATTCTGGGAGTAAATCCGCAGAATTATATTGGCAATTGACACCATAATTCACGGTATGAATAGTAAGGTAGATCTCCAAACTTAGTACAACTTTACCTATTGTTGTAGAGTCAAAATTTATACAGACAGTCTTACCTACCGCAAAACAAGCCCGCCGTATCGAGAGTATGACTTTGTGCTCGGAGAATCACATTAGTTTACAATTTAGAGACGGGCAATTAATTTCATGCGTGGATTAGAAGATCGAGGGTCCAACCATTCGAGAAAGTTACCTCCTTCTTTGTAAAATCGCACATATAACATAATAGCTTCACCTATCCTGTGGTTCCGACAGTCACACTAGGTATACCAGGAGTATATCCGCTGAAGAATATTGGCGATTGTTACCTTAATTCACGGTTTTATTATTAAAGTAGTGCATCAAACCGCTGTAGAACGTTACCACCTCCTTTGAGAGTCGCGCTGATACGCGAAGAGCTTCACCAATCCTGCGATTCCGAGACTCAAATGAGGCATTCCGCGAGAAAATCAGCGGTTCATTATTGACATGAGACACAGTATTTCACGGTATATATAATATAGTGCAGCGTCAAACAGTTGTTGAAAGGTACCGATTGGTATATAGTCAAACTTTTTACCGATGGCCTCACCTTCCTAGAAGCAAGCCCGCTACATCGAAGGTATTACTTCGTGTTCAGAGTTGCAAATTATTACACACTTAAGTGGTGGCTACACTAAATTCATGTATAAATTAGAAGATCGAGGGTCAAACCGATGGATAACGATACCATCTTCTTTGACATTTGAACGGATTAGTCAATAACATCACCTATCCTGTGATTCCGAAAGTCATCACCTATTCCAGGAGTAAATCTGCTGAAAGGTATTGGCAATAGACATAATCACCGAGTGCTCAAACGTTAATATTGGGCGCCATACCGTTCTCAATCATTACCTATTCGTATATAGTCTAACTCCTTACCGTAGGCCTTACCTTCCGAGTGGCTAACCAGCTATATTGAAGATATTACTTCATGTTCCGAGAAGCAAATTAGTAGACATTATAGTAGCGAGCGCCTTAATTTCATGTATGGATTAAAAGACCGAGGGACACGCACCTCGAGAACGTTACCCCCTTCTGTGAGAGACGAAGGGCTAAGTCAATAGCTTCACCTATCCTCTCATTCCGGGAGTCAAACCAGGTATCCCAGGAGAAAATCTGCAGTGCAGTATTGGCATCATACACCCTATTTAACGGTATGAATATTAAACTCCAGAGTTAAACCGTTGTTGATCGTTACGAACTGGCACAGGGTCACACTTTTCCTCGAATACCTTGCCTTCCGAAAGTCTAACCTGCTGAATGGCGTATTTTGTTTAGTGTTCACAGAAACAAATTTGTCGACACTTTGTCAGACGGACACCTTATTTTCACTCTTGAATATCAAAATCGAGAGTCAAATCGCTCGAGATCATTACCACCTTCTTTGAGAATCGAGCGGCTATGCCGATAGCTACCTCTATCCTAGGATTCCGAGAGACAAATCTGGTGTTTCGCTAGTTAATCTTTTTATCAGTATGGCCACTAGGCACCCTGCTTCACGGTATAATTATTGCAGTGCACAGACTGACCGTTGTAGCACGTTACCAGTTGGTACAGGTACAAACATATCACAGAAGGCCTTACCTCCGAGAAGCTAACCCGCAGTATCGAGAGTATAACTTCGTGTCCAGAGAAAGAAATTAGTATACATTTTACTGGCGTCCACCTTACGTATAGGTATGAATTTGAAGATTGAGTGTCAAATCGTTAGACATCGCCACCAGCCACTATTAATGTCGAACGGCTGAGTCAACAGCTTCATAAATAGTAGTGATTGCGAGAGTCAAGCCTATTCTAGGAGTAAAACAGCTGAAGAGTATTGGCAATTGACACATTAAATCTCGTTTTTAATATTAAAGCATACAGTCAAGCTGTTGCAGAAGATTACCTATTCGTGCAGGGTCAAACATCTTACAGAATGTCTTACCATCCGAACAACTGACCCGCTTTATCGGGAGTATAACAACGTGTTCAGTGGGACGAATGAGCATACATTTTAGCGACAAGCGCATTAATTTCAAGTATGAATTAGAAGATGGAGGGTCAAACCGGTCGAGAACGTTTCCACATTCTGTGTGAGACAAACGGCTGTGTCAATAGCTTCTCGTATCCTGTGATTCGGGGCGTCAAGCCTGGTATTCCAGGAGTAAATCCGCTGATCTGTATTGTCAATTGAAACATTATTTCACTGCATGAATATTAAAGCAGGGAGTCGAACAGTTTGAGAACGTCACTAATTGGTAACGAGTCTACCTTTTTACAGACGGCCATATTTTCCGAGAAGCAAACCCGCTTTATCGAGAGCATAGCTGCCTGGCCAGAGAAACAAATTGGTATACATATCAAGGACTGGCAGCTTAATTTGATATATGTATTTGATGATCGAGGGCCCAAAAGTCCGAGCAGGATACCACCATCTTCGAGAGGTGAAGGGCCATGTCAATATCTTCACATATCCTGCGTTTCTAGGCGTCACAAAAGGTATTATTGGTGTAAATCCCCTGAACAGTCTTGGCAATAGGCACTTTAATTCGCGGATTGAAGATTAAAGCGGAACGTAAAACCGCTGTAGAATGCTACTTATTAGTATAGAGTCAAACATTTTACCGATAGCCCTACCTACGGAGAAGCTAACCCGCCGCATCGAGTGCATAACTTCGTGTTCAGAGCATCAAATTAGTAAACATTGTAGTGGCAGGGACCATAACTTCATTACGTGTAAGAAGCTCGAGCGTCAAACCGTTTGAAATAGTTACAACATTATTTAAGATTAGAATGGCTAAGTCAATAGCTTCATACGTTCTATGATTCAGAGAGAACAAACCTTACGTATGTAAATCCGCTGAACAGTACTGGTGATAGACATCTAAATGCACTGCTCGAATATGAAAGTACAGCATCAAGTGGTTGTAGAACTTTACCTATTCTCATAGATTCATATCTTTTACCGATGGCCTTACCTTCTAAGCAGCCTAACACGCTGTAGCAAGTGTCTTGCTTAATGTTCATGGAAACAAATTGGTAGATATTTTAGCAGACGGACACCACACTGACCTGTATAAATATCAAACTGTATAGTCAATCCGTTGGAGACTGTATCAACCTTGTTTGAAAGTCGGGCGGCTTAGTCAATAGCTTCACCTGTCCTGTGTTTCCGCGAGTCAAACCAGATATTCCGGGAGCAAACAGCTTACAGTACATTAAATACCCTAATTCGCCGTATAGCTATTAAGGAACAGAGGCAACCCGCTGTAGAGCGGTACATATTGGTATAGAGGCAAACTTTTTGCCGCAGAACTTACATGCCGAGAAGCTAACCCTCTGGACCGAGACTATAGCTTCGTGTTCTGAGGGACCGATTAGAATTCATTTTAGTGACTGGCACCATAATTTCATGTATACGATAGAAGATCGATGCGTTAAACCGCTCGAGAACGTTATTACCGTCATTGAGAGTGGAACGGCTGGGTCGATTGCTTCATCTATTCCAAGATTCCAAGAGATAAATGAGTTGTTACGGGAGGAAATGCGCTGGACATTATTAACAATAAACGCCTTAATTCAAGGTTTCAATATTACAGTAGAGCGTCAAACCGATAAAGAACGTATCCTATAGGCATTAAGTCAAATGTATTACTCAAGACCTTACCCTGCGAAAGCATAGCGCGCTGTATCGAGAGCAGGATACCGTGTTCATAGGAACAAGTTAGTATACATTTTAGGCCCTAGCACCTTAATATCGTGTATGAAGTAGGAGATTGAATATCAAATCGATCAAGAACCCTAACACCTTCTTTGAGAATCGAACGGAAAGGTCAATAGCTTCACCCTTCCTGTGATTTCTAGTGATAAACCAGGCATTCCTATAGTTAATCCGCTAAACATTATTTGCAATAGATACCTTAATTCAATGTATGAATATTAAAGTATTGAGTCAAACCGCCGGAGAAAATTACTGATTCGTATGAAGTCATTCTTTTTACCGAATACCGTACCTTAAGTGAATCTAACCCGCCGTAGCCAGTGTCTAACTTATTGTTCACGGAATAAAATTAGTGGACATTATAGCAGAGGCAGACCTTATTTTCACGTATGGACAGAATTATCGAGAGTCAAATCGTTCTAGAACGATCCCACCTTCTTTGAGAGTCGAACGGTTAAATCAATAGTTTCACCTATCCCGCTATTCCGACAGTCAAATCACGTAATACCGGAGTAAATCCGCTGATGAGTATTTGGCAGTTGACAGCTTATTTCACGGCATTAATATTACTGTAGGGTATTATGCCGTCGGAGAATAATACCAATTCGCATAGAGTCATTCCTTTTTTTAATACCTTACCTTGCGAGGTCCAATCCTGCTGTAGCGAGTGTCCTGCTCAATGTTAACGGAAATAAATTAGTAGACATTTTAGGGGACGGACACCACATGTTTGTGTATAAATATCAGCATCGAGAGTTATAGCGTTCGAGAACTTTACCACCTTCCTTCAGATTCGTTCGGCAAAGTCAATAGCTTCGCCTACCCTGTGATTCTGAATATCAAATCGGGTAATCTGAGAGTAAGTCCGCCGAAAAGTATTGTCAATCGACATATTAATTCGCGGTATGAATATTAAGCAATGCCGTCATGCCGTTGTGAAAAATTACAGATTGATGCAGATTCAAACTTTTTACAAAAAGCGTTACCTTCCGAGAACCTAACCCGCCGTATCGAGAGTATAACTTCGTGATCAGAGAAACGCGTTAGTATACAGTTTAGTGATAGCCACCTCAACTTCATGTCTGTATTAGAAGATCGAGGGTCAAACAGTTCGAGATAGTAACCACATTCTTTGAGATTCGAAAGNGATAGTAACCACATTCTTTGAGATTCGAAAGGATAAGTCAATAGCTTCGCCTATCCTGAGATTCCGAGAGTCAAACAAGCTATTCCGAGTGTTCGTCCGCTAAACGATATTGGCAGAAGAAACTTTAATTCACGGATTGAATATTAAAGCAAAGCAGCAGACCGATGTAGAGCTTTACCTATTCGTACAGTCTCAAACCATATACCAAAGACCGTACCTTCCGTGAAGCTAACCCGCTGCATCGATAGTACAACTTCGGGTTTAGAGAAGGAAGATAGTATTCATTTCAGTGACGGGCACCATAACATCACGCATGATTCAGATGACCGAAGGTCAAGCCGCTTTATATCGTTGCGACCTTCCCTGAGAGACGGACAGCTAAGTCAGTAGCTACATCTGCCCTGTCATACCGAGAGTTCAACCACGAATTCCGAGTATCAATCCACTGTAGAATTATGGCAGTGGACACCTCAATTCCTGTTATGAAAATTAAAGCGGAGAGTCAAACTGCCAGAGATCATTAACAATTGGTATAAAGTCATCCATGATATCGAATACCTTGCTTTCCGAGAACCAAACTCGCTGCAGGAAATGTCTCTCTGATTGTTCGCGCATGAAGAAATCAATAGACATTTCGGAGGAGGGACACCTTATTATCATGTCTGAGTAGTAAAGTCGAGAGTCAGACCGTTGGAGAACGTTACCATCCTTCCTGAAAGACGCACAGCTAAGTCTACAGCTTCACCTCCGAGAGTCAAACCAGGTATTCCAGGAGTCAATCCGCTGTACACTATTGGTAATGGACACCTTAATTCACTTTATGATTATATCAGTTGGGCCTGACATTGTCTGAGAGCGTTACCAATTGGTATAAAGACAAAGGTTTTACCGAAGACCTTACCCGCCGAAGAACTAGCCGGCAGTATCGAGAGTATAACTCCGTGTTCCGAGAATGAAGTTTTCATTCATTTCAGTGACGGGAACTTGAACTTCATGTATGAAGCAGAAGGTTGAGGGTCAAATCCTGCGAGACCGTTAGCAACTTCTTTGAAAGGCGTACGGCTAAGTCAATAGCTTCTCATCTTTCCTGCGATTCCGAGGGTCAAACCAGCTATTGTGGAAGTAAACCCGCTGAACTGCATCATCAATAGACACCTTAGTCCATAGATTGAATCTTAATGTAGAGCGTCAAACCGTTTGAGAGCGTTACCAGTTTGTTTAAAGTCAACCGCTTTACCGCCGGCTTTACCTACAGTGAACGTCACCCGCTTCATCGAGAGGATAACTTCGTGTCCCTAGAAACAAATTATATACATCTTAGAGACGGGCACCATAATCGCGTACATGAATTAGAAAATCGAGCGACAGACCATTAGAGAGCTTTATCACGTTCGCTGAGAGTCGAAGGGCTAAGACAATAGCCGGCTATTATCAAGTGATTCCTAAAGTTAAATCAGGTATTCGGGGAGCAAATCCGCTGAGCAGTATTAGCAATAGAAACCGAAATTCACGGTTTGAATATTAATGTGGGGAGTCATCCAGTCTGCGAACATTACCAATTCGTAGAAAATCATTCCTCTTACAGAATACCTTACCTGCGGAGATCCGAACCCGCTGTAGCGAGTGCCCTGCTTAATGTTCGCGGAAACATATTAGTATACAGTTTAGCGGATCGACACCACATGTTAGTGTATAAATAACATCATCGAAAGGCAAAGCGTTCGGGATCGTTGCCGCCTTCCTTGAGAGCCGAGCGGCTAAGTGAATACCTTCAACTATACTATAATTCCGAGTGCGCAACCAGGAATGCCGGGAGTAAATCTGCCTAATAGTATAGGCTTTAGACACCGGTTTTAATATTAAAGTAGATCGTCACTCCATTCGAGATCGTTACGTATTGGTATAGAGTTTAACCATTTACCCAAAACCTAGCATTCCAAGAAACATACCAACTGAACCGAGGATATATCATCGTGTTCAGGGAAATCCATTAGTATACATTTTAATTTCATGAATGAAGTGGAATATCGTGGGTTAATCCGTTCGTATACGTGACCACCGTCTTTGAGATTCGTACGACTATGTCAGTAGCCTCACCTATCCTGTGATTCCCAGTGCCAGACCAGGTATTCCGGGATTAAATCCGCTGAAGAGTAACGGCATTAAAAACATTAATATCATCTGTAAAAATTAAAGTACAGAGTCACACTGTTGTACAACGTTACTTATTGGTAGTGAGTCTAACGGTTTACCCGCGGCCGTACCTTCCGAGAAGCTAATCCGTTGTATCGAGAGTACTCCTTCGTGGTTAGAGAAGCAAAATAGTATCGATTATAGTGACGAGGAACTTAATTTTATCTATCTACCAGAGAGTCGAGAGAATAAACGTTGGAGAACGTTACCACCGTCTTTGAGAGCCGCACAACTAAGCCAGCAGTATCACCAATCCTGGGATTCCTACATTAAATCCAGATAATTCAAGAGTAAATCCGCTGATGAGAATTGGCAATTGGCACCTTAATTTTCGTTTAGAATATTATAGTAGAGCGTCAAACCGTTTGAGAGTGTTACCAATTCGCATAAAGTCAAACGTTTTACCGGAGGCCTTACCTTCCGAGATCCTCAGCGCCTTCATAGAGAGTATAAGTTCGCATTGAGAGAAAGAAATAGTATTCATTTTAGTGTCGGTACGATAACTTCAAGTGAATTAGAAAATCGATGATCAAACCGTTCTAGAACGTTATCACACTCTTTGAATGTCGAGGGGATAAGTCAACAGCTCCAACTGTCATATGATTCCGAGAGACCAACCAGGTACTCAGGGAGCAATTCAGCTGGACGGTATAGGTAAGAGTGACCTCCATTCACCGTATGAATATTACAGTAGAGCGACCAACCATCGGAGGTCATAACCATTTCGTACAATGTGATTCTTTTTACCTAATACCTTACTGCCGAGAATATTAATCCGCTGTAGGGAGTGTCTTGCACGTTGCTGACGGAAATTAAATGGTGGTCATTATAGCAGACCGATACCGTATTATCTAGGATGAATAGCAAAACAAAAAGTCAGTCCATAGAGAGCGTGACCACCCACTTTGAGAATAGAAGGGGTTAATCAATAGATTCACCCATCCTGTGATATCGAGAGACAAACCAGGTATTCCGGGAGAAATCAGCTGCTCAGTATGGGCATTAGACACACTATTTCATGGTGTAGGTATTAGAGTTCAGTGTAAATCCTTTGTAGAACGTTACCTATTTGTATTTTGTCAAACTTTTTACCGGAGGCCTTACCCTGCGAAATGCTATCCTGCTGTATCGTGGGTATAACATCGTGTTCAATGGAAAAAAATACAATACACTTTAATTACGGGCAGCATGACTTTATGCATGAGTTTGAAAGTCGAGAGTCGAACCGCTTGAGAACGATACCTCCCGCTTTGAGAGTCGAACGGATATGTCAACAGCTTCACCTATCCAGTGATTCAGAGAGTCAAACCAGATGTTGCTGCAGTAAATCCGCTGAACAATATTGGCAATAGACACCATCATTCACGGTTTATATATTAAAATAGAGCAACAAACCGTTTGAGAACGCAAACTCCCTCTTTGAGGGTCCAACTGATAAGTCAATAACTTCACTTATTCTGTGATTCCAAGAGACAAA
>NIJG01000307.1:109078-136015 GCA_002201625.1 Euglossa dilemma | reverse complement strand
AACCAGCTGTATCGAGTGTATAGCAACGTGTTTGGGGTAACACATTAGCATAGATTTTAGAGACGTCACATTAGATTCATGTATGAATTGGAGGATCAAGGGTCAAACCGTTCCAGAACGTTACCACCCATTTGAAGCTCGGACGGCTAGGTCAATAGCTTCACCTATCGTGTAATTACAAGAGTTAAATTGCGAATACCGGGAGTCAATCCTCTGTACAATATTGGCATTAGTCACCCTAATTCACGGTATGAACATAAAAGAAGAAAGGTAATCCTTCGGAGAACATAACCAATTGATATAGAGCCATCCTTTTTACCGAGTACATTACAAACCTAGAACCTAATCCAGTTTAGCGAATGTCATGCATAGTGCTCACGGAAACAAATCAGTAGGTATTATAGCAGAGGCGCGTCTTATTTTGATAAATGAGTTAGAATATCGGGGGTCAAACCGCTTGAGAACGTTACCGCCATATTTGAGAGGCGAACGGCTAAGTCAAAAATTACACATATCCTGTGATTCCGAAAGTCAACCCGGGAAAACCGAGAGTACACCCGCTGAACAGCATTGGCATTAGTCACCTTAATGCATGCTGTGAATACGAAAGTAGTGCGCCAATCAATTTGAGAGCGTTACCAATTGGAATGAAGTCAAACGTTTTACTGAAAACCTTACCCTCCGAAAGCCTAACGCGACATATAGAGCGTATATCATGGTGTTCAGTGGAACATATTGCTCTAAATTTTAGTGACGGGCGCCTTGATTTCATGAATGAAATAGAAGATCAGGTGGCAAATCGTTTTTGAACGTCACCATGTTCTTTCTGTGTGGATCGGCTAAATCAATAGCTTCACTATCCTGTAATTCCGAGAGTCAAACTGGTCATTGCGGGAGTAAATCCACTGAATTACACAGGCAATTGACATCTTAATTCGCAGTTCGAATACTAAGGTAGAAGGCCAATCGGTCGAAGAACATTACCAAATGGTATAAAGTCAAACTTTTTACCGAATACTTTGCCTTCCAAAAATCTAATCAGTTGTAGCGAGTGCAATGATTAGTACCTGAAGCAATCATATTAGTAGATATTTTAAAGCGACGGACACCATATTGTCATGTGTGAATAGAATAATCGAGAAACAAACCGTTCGAAAACGTTTCCACCTCATCAGACAGTCGCATGGCTGAGGCAATAGCTTCACCTTTCCTGTGATTTCGAGAGAAAAAGCGTGGTATTGCGGGAGAAAATCCCCTGAACAATATTGCCAGTAGACACCACAATGTACCATTTGAATATTAAACTACATAGTCTGACTGATTGAGTGCGATGCCCATTTGTATATTTGCGAACGATATACTAGAGACTTTACACGCCGAAAGCATGTATCTGGAGTATAACTTTCTGTTCAAAAGACGAAATTAGTATTCATGTCAGTAATGGGTATCTTATCATTGTGTGTGAATTAGAATATCGAGGGTCAATCCGTTCGAGAACGTTACAACTTGATATGAGAGACGAACGGATAAGTCTATAGCTTCACCTATCCTGTGAGTCCGTGAGTCCTACAAGCTATTGCGCGACTATTCTTCTGACCAGTATTGGCAATAGAGAGCTTATTTCTCGGTATGAAAATTAAAGCAGAGCATCAAATCGCTGTACAGCTATACCTATTCGTATAGTGTCAAACATTTTACCGGAGATCTTACATTCCGTGAAACTAACCCGCTGTTTCGAGAGTACAGCTTCGTGTTCGTAGAAGCAAGTTAGTATAGATTTTAGTGGCAGGCACCGTAATATCAAGTGTGAATTCGAAGATCCAGTGTCAAAGATTACGCGAACGTGACTACCTTCCTTGAGATTGGAATAGCTAACACAATAGCATCATTGAGATTCGAACGGCTTGGACAATAGCTGCGCCTCTCCTGTGACTCCGAGAGTCAAATCAGGTATAATCGGAGTAAATCCGCTGAAGAGTATTGGCAAGTGACATCGCATTTCGCGATATTAATATTAATGTAGAAAGTCAATCCGCCGGTGAACATTACACATTCGTATGGAGTAATGACATTTTGAATACCTTGCCTTGTGATATCCAATCCTGATGTAGCAGGTGTCCTGCTTAATGTAAACAGAAACAGATTTGTAGGCATTTTAGTGGACGGACACCATATGCTTGCGAACAAATGTCAACATCGAGGGTCAATGCGTTCGAGAACGTGACCACCTTCTTTGAGATTAGTACGCATAAGTCAATAGCTTCACATATCCTGTGATTCCGAAAGTCAATCCAGGTATCCCGGTAGTAATTCAGCTAAACGGTTTTGGCAATAGACACCATAATTCACGGATTGAACATTAAAGTGTTGCGTCAAACCGTTTGAGAACGTTACCACCCTCTATGAGAGTCGAACAGATAGGTCAATAGCTTCACCCATCCTGTGATTCCTAACCCTAAGGCAGGTAATCCAAGCGTAAATTCGGTGAAGAGTAGGTGCAATAGATACGCTAATTCGCCTTGTGAATATTAAAATAGAGCGTCACACCGTATGAGAACGATACTAATTGCTGTAAAAACAAACGTTTTACCGACTGCCATACCGTCCGTGATGCTAACCCGCCGCACCGGCAGAATAGCCTCCTGTTTATCGAGACATATTAGTATACAATTTAGTGACGGCACCATAAGTTCATGTATGAATGAGAATATTGAGGGTCAAACCGTTCGAGAACTTTACCTCCCTCTTTGAGAGTCGAACTGCTAGGTCAATAGTTCCACATATCCTGTGACTCCGAGAGTCAAATCAGGTTATATCGGAGTAAATCCGCTGAAGAGTACTGGCAACTGACACCTTACTTCACGGTATTAATATAAGCGTTTTGTGTCAAACCGTCGGAGAACATTACCAATTCGTATAGAGTCATACCTTCATTGAATACCATTGGCAACGATCTGGAGCGGTTTGGCCCTCGATCATCTAATTTGTACATGAAGTTAATGTGCCGGTTACTGAAATGAAGTCTAATTTCTTTCTCTGAACACGAACTTATACTCTCGACGAAGGCGCTTGAGGTTCGCGGACGTTAAGGCCTACGGTAAAACGTTTGACTTAAAACAAATTTGTAACGCTCTCAAACGGTTTGATACTCTACTGAAATATTCAAAACGTGCATTAATGAGTCAATTGCCAATAATCTTCAGCGGTTTTAACCGTGGATTTCCTGGTTGGACTCACAGAATCAGTGGATAGATGGAGTAATTGACTTATCCGTTCGACTCTCAAAGCGGGTGGTAACGTAATCGATCGGTTTGACATTCGAACTTCTAATTCATGAAGTGACCCTAACATGAACATGAACCTAAGGTGCCCGTCACGGAAATGATTAGTTATTTCTTTCTCCGATCACGACATTATACTCACGATAAGGCGGGTTAAATTTTCGTGGGGTAAGGCCTTCTGTAAAACTTGTGACTTTATAGCAATTGGTATCGTTCTTCAGCGGTTTGATACCCTATTATAATATTCAGAACATACATTAACGGGTTCATTGCTAATAATGAACAGCGGATTCACTACCGGAATGCCCGGTCCGAACCTCGCAATCACACGATAGGTGATGCTAATGACTTAGCTGTGCGAATCTCACATAACGTAATATCGTTCTGGACCGGTATGCCTATAGATCTTCTTATTCATACATGAAATGAAGGTGCCCGTCACTAGGAAGAATAATAGGTTGTTTCCTTGAACACGAATTTAGACTATCGATAGAGCAGCTTAGGATATCGAAGGGTAAGGACTTCGGTAGAAAGTTCTACGTTATACCAATATGTAACGTTCGATATAGATTTCACACTCCACTTTAATATTCGTACCGTGAATTAACGTGCCCATTGTCAATACTGCTGTGTTGGTTCGCTCCCGGAATACGTGGTCTGAGCCTCGGAAACACAAGATAGATGTATCTAATGATTTAGCGGTTGGAATCTCGATGAAGGAGGTAATGTTCTCGCTCGGATTGTCCGTCGAACGACCCATTCATACTTGAAAATAAGGTGTCCCTCTGCGAAAATGGCTAATAATTTGTCCCGGTGAACGCTACGCATGCCAATCGCTACAGCGGGATGGGTTCACGGAAGGTAAGGACTACGGTTATAACTTTAAATCTATTGTAATAAGTAACGTTCTACAACGGCTTGGATCTGTAGATTAATATTCATATCGTGAAGTAAGGTGTCTATCACCATTACTGTTCAGCGGATTGTCTCTGGGAATACCAGACTTAACTATCGAAATCACAGGATAGGTGAAGCTATTGAATTAGCCGCTCCACTCCCAACGATGGTGGGAACGGTCTCGAACGAATTGACTCTCGATCTTCTAATTCAGATACGAAAGTGAGGTGTGCGTTTGCTATAAAGTCTACTATTGTGCTTCCGTGAGCACAAAGCATGGCACTCGCTACTGCGGGATGTTTTCTAGGAAGGTTGTGTATTCGGTAAAAAGAATGACCCTATTCGAATTGGTAACATTCTCCGTCAATTTGACTATGTACATTAATATTAATACCGTGAAATAAGATGTCAATTGCCAACACTCTTCAGCGGATTTACTCCTGCGTTACATGATTTGACTCTCAGAATCACGAGATAGGTGATGCTATTGACTTTGCCGTTCGTATCTTACAGAAAGTGGTAACGTTCTCGATCGGTTTGACAAACGAACTTTTAATTCATACATGAACCTAAGGTGCCCGTCACGGAAATGATAAGAAATTTCTTTCTCTGATCACGATATTATACTCCTGATATGGCGGGTTAGCTTCTCCGAAGGTGGGGCTATCGGTAAAGTGTTTGACTCCAAACAAATATGTAACGTTCTACAACGGATTGACGTTCCTCATTAATATTAAAACCGTGTATTATGGTGTCTATTGCCCATACTGTTCAGCGGATATACTCCCGGTACAACTGGTTTGACTCCCGGTATCACAGGATAGGTGACGTTATTGACTTAGCTGTGCGACTCTCAAGAATGGTGGTAACGTTCTCCAAAGACTTGACTCTCGATATTCATATTCCTACATGAAATTAAGGTGCCCGGCATTATAAGAAGTGACTGCTTGTTTCTCTGAACACCAGTTACGGCTATCGGAACAGCGAGTTGGGTTCTCGGTGGGTAAGGACTATGGTAAAACGTTTGTTATTATACCAAATTGGTAGCGTTCTCAAACGGTTTCGTGCTCTACACTATTATTGAAACTCTGAATTAAGGTGTCGATTGAAAATAGTTCACTGCTCACTGACTCCAGGAATTCCTGGCCCGTCCGTCAGAATCACAGGAACGGTGAAGCTATTACTTAGTCGATCGTCTCTCACAGATGATGGCAACATTCTCGAATCATTGGACCCTCCATCTACAAATTCATGCATGAAATTAAGGTACTCGTCACAAGTAAGTATACTATTTCGCACCTCTGAACTCGCAGTTATACTCTCGATACAGCGAGTTTGATTCTCCGAGGGTAAGGCCATCGGAAATGTGTTGGACTTTAACCAAATTGGCAATGATCTCAAACGTATTGGACTCTAACTCAATATTCATACCGTGCAATATGATGTCTATAGTCAATGCTGTTCAACGAAGTTACTCCAGGAATAACTGAATTGACTGTCGAAATCATAGCATATGTGAAGCTATTGACACAGGCGATCGGTATTCAATGAGTGCGGTATCGACCCCGAAAGGATTGGCCATCGACCTTCTAATTCATACATGACATTAATGTGCCAGTCACTAAAATGCATACTTACTTGCTCCTCTGAACACGAAGATATTTTGTCAATACAGCGGGTTAGCTTCTTGGGTGGTAAAGCCTTCGCTATAAAGTTTGGCTCTATATCAATACGTAACGTCCTTCAAAGGTTTGCCCTTGGACATTAATATTTATACCACGAAATAGGGTGTACGATGCCAATACTGTACAGCGGATTTACTCCCGGAATACTTGCTTCGACTTTCTGATTCGCATGATCGGTGAGGCTATTGACTTAGACGTTCGACTCTCACGGAAGGTGGTAACATTGTCGAAGTGTTTGACCCTTGATCTTCTAATTCATATACGAAATTAAGGTGCCCGTCAATAAAATATACACCAATTCGGCCCTCTGACAACCATGTTATACTCTCGATATAGCGGGTTAGTTTTTCGGAGTGTAAGGTATCCGGTACAAAGTGTGACCATATACCAATAGGTACCATTCTGCGATAGCTCCAATCTGTATATTACTATTTATACTGTAAATTAATGTGACTATTGCCAATACTGTACTGCGGATTTACTACAGGAATACCGGGTTTGGCTATCATAATCACTGGATAGGTGAAGCTATTGACATTGCCGATCGTATCTCATAGAAGGAGGTAACGTCCTCGATGCGCTTGACCCTCGATCTACTAATTCAGACATGAAATTAAGGCGCATTACACAAAAATGAAGACTAATTTACCTCTGTGAACACGAAGTTATATTCTCGAAACGGCGGGATAGCTTCTCCGAAGGTAAGGCCATCGGTAAAGTGTCTGACATTGTACCAAATGGCAATGATCTCAAACGGATTGACGCTCTACTTTACTATTCAAACCTCGTATTAACATGTCAATTGGCAATATAGTTCAGAGAATTGGCTCCCTCCCCTCTCATTGAAAGTTGCAAAGTTTTCGTGCCGTTTGGGAATCGATCTTCTAGTTCATAATGAAATTATGGTCCCGGTCACGGAAATGAATACTAATATCTTTCTCTGAACACGGTGTTATACTCACGGTACAGCGGGTTTGTTTTTCGGAGGAAATGGCATTCAGTAAGGATATTGACCATTCACCAATAGGTAATGTTCTACAACGATTTCCCGGCCTGCTTCAATATTCAAGCCGTTAATTGTAGCTTCTGTTGCCAATTCTGTAGGCCGCATTTACTCCTGGAATATCTTATTTGCCTTTAAGAGTCTCAGGATATGTGGAGCTTTTTTGACTCAGCCGTTCGAATCTGTAAGAAGATTGCAAACTTCTCGAACGGTTTGACACTCGATCTTCTAATTCATATTTGATAATAGGGTGTGCTTCTGTCATAATTTTAACTGTATTGCTTCCGTGGGCACTAACATGGCGATCGCAGCAGCGGGATAGTTTTCAGGAAGGAAAGGTACTCGTAAAAGAAGTACTTCAAACAAATCCGTAATGTTCTCCGGCGGATTGACTCTCAACTATAATATTCATGCCGCGAATTGAGGTGTCTGTTGCCAATACTCTTCGGCGGAATGACTCCTGGAAAACCTGGTTTGACTATCGGAATAGCAAGATTGACGAAGCATGTGACTTAGACGTTCGATACTTAAAGTAGGTGGGACCGCTCTCGAACGGTTTGACTGCCAAGTTTCCTATCCATAAATGGAAAAGACCATGCGTCTGCTAAAATGTCTACTAATTTGGTTCCGCGGGCACCAAGCATGATACTCGATACTGCGGGAATGCGATACTGCGAATGGTTTGGCCATCAATGTACAAATTCATACATGAAATTATGGTGCTCGTCACTAAAATGTTTACTAGTTCATACCTCTGAACACGGACTTACACTCCCGATACGGCGTTATAGTTTGTCATATGGTAAGGCATTTGGTAACAAATTTAACCCTACAGGAATATGTAATGTCCTACAGCGGCTTGTTGGGCTGCGATATTATTCAAGCCGAGGAATTGAGGTATCTATTGACAATCCTCCTGTGCGGATTTACTCTCGGATTACCTGGTTTGACTCCAGGGATCACAGGATAGGTGAGGATATTGATTTAGCCGTTCGATTCTCAATGATGGTGGTCAAGTTCTCGATGCGCTTGACACTCGACAATCTAATTCATACATGAAGTTATGGAGCAGATCACTATAATCTTTACTAGTTTGCTTCTCTGGACGCAAGGTTATGCTTCCGATACAGCGGGATAGTTTCTCTGAAGGTACGACCATCGGTAAAAGTTTGACTCTATACCAATACGTAACGTCCTTCAACGGTTTGACTCAGTACTTTGATATTTACACCTAGATTTACGGTGTCTATAGCCAATACTTTTCAGCGGATATACTCCCGGAACAGCTGGTTTGACTCTCGGTATCACAGGATAGGTGACGCAATTGACTTACTTGTGCGACTCTCAAGAATGGTGATAACGTTCTCCAACGGTTTGACTCTCGATCATCTTATTCATACATGAAATTAAGGTGCCTGTCTATAAATGTAAACTAATTTGCACCTCTGAACATAATGTTATACTCTCGATACAGCTGGTGTGGCTTCTCGAAAGGTGAGGCCGCCGGAAAAAGAATGACTGTATACAAATTGTTAACGTTGTATAACGGTTTGACGGTCTGCTTTAATATTCATACCTTGATCTATGGCGCCTATTGCCAAAACTGCTCAGCGGATTTGCTCCAGGAATACCTGGATTCACTCTCGGAATTTCGGAGTAGGTGATGATATACACTTACCCGTCCGTATCTCACAGAAGGTGGTAACGTTCTCGAATGGTTTGACACACGATCTTCTATTTCGTTTCTGTAATAAAGGTGCTCATCACTAAAATGTATTATAATTTGTTTGACTCTTGGCATCATAGGATGGGTCAAGCTGTTGACTTAACAGTGCGACTCCCACATTTGGTGGGAATGTTCTTCAGCAATTTGATACTAGATCCTCCTATTGATACATGACCCTAGATTGTGCCATTCATACACGAAACAATCTTGTGCGTCCGATAAAAATCCTAATAACTGGTTTCCATGGACTTTTAGCATGATACTCGATACAGCGGGATAGGTTCTAGGAAGGTAAGGTATTCGGTAAATTGTATGACTTTACAAAAACTGGCTATGTTCTCCAACGTGTTGACTGTCTAATTTGATATTCAAATTCTGAACTAAAGTATCTATTGCTAATACTTTTCAGCGGAATTTATCCTGGAATTCCTGGCTTAATTCACGTAACCACGACTGTAGGTGAAGCTATTAAGACAGCCGTTCGTCTCTCACAGTATGTGGCAACGCGCTCGAACGGTTTGACACTCGACCTTCTAATTCATAGATTAAACTAACGAGCCCGTCACTAAAGTGTTTACTAATTGGATTCTATGAACACAAAGTTATACCGACGATACTGCGGGTTATATTTTCGGAAGGTAAGGCGGCCGTTGAAGAGCATTACATTATACCAATTAGTAGCATTCTCAAACGGTTTGACGTTCTACATTAATATTGATACCGAGAATTAAGTTTTACATTGTCAATACTCTTCAGCGGGTATACTGCTGGTATACCTAGTGTGACTCTCCGAAACACAGGATAGGTGAAGCTATTGTGTTATATGTGCCCTTTGACGTAGAAGGTGGTAACGTTCCCGATCGGTTTGACCCTCGATCTTTTAATCCATGCATGAAATTGTGATGCCCATCACTTAAATGTATATTAATGTCTTTCTCTGAACACGAAGATGTACTCTCGTTCCGGCGGGATAGCTTCTCGGATGGTAACGCTTTCGGTGAAAGGTTTGCATCTGCACCAGTGGGTACAGATCTACAACGCGATGATGGTCTACTTTAATATTCATACCGTGCAATAAGGTGTCTTTTGCGAATACGCTTCTGCGAATTTTTCCTTGCGTACCAGATTTGCCTCCCGGAACCACAGGATAGGTGAAGCTATTGTCTTACCCTTTCGGATCTCAGCTAAGTTGGCATCTTCCTCGAAAGGTTTGACCTTCGATCTTCCTATTCTTAATGTGATTAAGGTCGGCGTCACTAAAATGTTTACTAGTTTGCTTCTCTGAACACGAAGGTATTCTTTCGACGCGGCAGGATAACTTCTCTGAAGGTAAGGCTATCTGGAATGTGTTTAAATCTATACCAACAGGTATCGTTCTACAATGGTTTGACTGTCTGCTGTAATATTCAAAACGTGAAATAGTGCTTCTAGCATTTACTCCAGAAATGCCTTGTATGACTCTCTGAGACATAGGATATGTGAAGCTATTGACTTAGCCGTCCGTCTCTCACAGAAGGTGGCAACATTCTCATACGGTTTGACGATCAATCTTCCAATTCATTCATGAAGTTATGGTGCTCGTCACTGAAACGAATACTAACTTTTTTCTCTGAACATGAAGTTATACTCTCGATACAGTGCGTTAGATTTTCGATCTGATAGGTCTTCGGTAAATCGTTTGACTTTGCATCAATTGGTATCGATCTCAAACAATCTGGCGCTCGACCGTAATAATCACGCTGTGATTTGAGGTGCCCATTGCCAATGGGAAATCGCAAAGCGGATTTACTCTCGGAATACCTCGTTTGATTCTCAGAATCAAAGGACGGGTGAAGATATTTACTAAGCTGTCCGACCATTAAAGAAGGGGGAGACGTTCTCCAACGACTTGACGCTCGATCTTCTGCTTTATTCATGAAATTAAGGAGACCGTCTCTAAAATGCATACAAATTTGTTTCTCTGAGCACGATTATATACTCTAAATTCAGCGGATGTTGTTTCTCGGAAGGGAAGATGTTCTGTGTAAGATTCGACTACATAGCAAGTGCTAACGTGCTCAATGGGTTTCACTCACGAAATCAAAATTCGTACCGTGAATTAAAATGTCCATTGGTATTGCTGCACTATGGATTGCTTCCCGGAATGGCTGGCATGACCATCAGATAACAAGATTTGTGAAACCATTGACTTAGCCGCTCGGTTCTAAAGATGATGGTACGTTTCTCGAACGCGTTGGCTCTGGATTTGGGTATTCATACATGCAATTCTGTTGACCGTCAGCTAAAATATCTAGTAATCTGTTTTCTTTAACACTAAGGTAGACAATCGCTAGTTCGGTGTTGGTTTTAGGAAGATAAGTTATTCGATAAAACGTTTGACTTTGTACCAGTTGGAAACGATCTCGAACGGATTGGCGCTCTACTTTAATACTCCAACCGTGAATTAAGTTGTCAATTGGCAATCCTTTCAACGCACGTACTGTAGAATTACGTGGTTTACCTCACGAAATCATAGGATTGGTGATGCTATTGACGTAGTAGAACGAATCTAGTACAAGGTGGTTACGTTCTCTGACGGTTTGACCATCGACCTTCCTATTGATACATGATATTAATGTGTACGTGTGTTAAAATGACTACAAATTTGTTTCTCTGAACACGAACTTATACACAGGATACAGCGGGTTATGTTCTCGGAAGGTATGGCATCCAGGTAGGTATATGACCTTATACCAATATGTAACGTTCTCAAACGTTTCGACGCTCTACTTTAATACAGAAACTGCGAATTAAGGAATCCATTGCCAGTACTGTACAGCGGACCTTCGCCTGATATACCTGGTGTGACTCACGGAATAACAGGATGGGTGAAGCTACTGACGTTGCCATTCGACACCCATAGATGGTGGTCACGTTCCCGATGGTTTTGACCATCAATCGTCTGAATCATAGACTATGCTATGGTGCCCGTCTCTGAAATGCGGAATAATTTCTTCCTCCGAACACGAAGTATCACCCTCGATGCAGCGGGTGAGATTCTCGGCAGGTAATGCCTTGCATAAAACGTTTGACCTTATACCAATTGATAACGCTCTCAAACGGTTTGACGTTCTTCATTAATATTGAAACCGCGAATTAAGGTGATAATTGCCAATACTATTCAGCGGATTTACTCCCGGAATACCTGGCTTGACGCTCCGAATCACCGGATAGGTGCAGCTATTGGCTTAGACGTTCGATCCTCAATGAAGGCAACGTACTGGAGCGGCTTGACCCTCGATCATTTAATTCGTACATGAAGTTATGGTGCCCGTCACTGACATGAATACTAATTTCGTTCTCTGAATACAAAGTTATACCCTCGAAATGGCACGTTAGCTTTTCCGAAGCTATGTCTATTTGCAAAGTGTTTGATTCTATAGCAATACGTGACGTCCTATAACTGTTTTATGGTCTGCTTTAACATTGAAACCGTCAATTAAGGTGTCCATTCCAATACCCTTCAGCGGAGTTATTCCCGCAATACATGGCTTGACTCTCCGAATAACAGGATGGGTGAAGCTTTTTACTTAGGCGTTGGAATATCAAGGAAGGTGGTAGCTTTCTCGAACGGTTTGACCCTCGATATTCTAATTCGTAATAGAATTACGGTCCCCATTACCAAAATGATTAATAATATTATTCTCCGAGCACGAAGTTATGCTCTCGATGATGCGGGTGAGGTTCTTGGACGTTAAGCCACCTGGCAAAACGTCCTAGAACGGATTGACTCTCGGTAATTCTGTTCATACGTGAAAATAAGGCGTGCTTCTGCTATAAAGACTAGTAATTTGTTTCCTTGAACAATAAGTTAGACACTGGCTACAGCGGGTTAGATTCTCTTAAGGTAAGGTATTCGGTAAGATGAATGAATTCATACGGATAAGTAATATTCTCCGATGGTTTGACTCTATAATTTAATATTCATACAGTGAGTTAACGTGTCTATTGCCAATACTGTTCAGCGGACATACTCTCGGAATTCTACATTTGATGCTTGGATTTACAGGATACATAAGTCTGTTGACGTAGCGCTTCGAACTTCAAAGAGGACGGTAACGATTTCGAAACGTTTGACAATGGAACGTATAATTCATACATAATATTAGGTGCCGTCACTAAAATGTATACTAGTTTCCTTTTTTAGTCATAAGGATGTACTCTCGACACAGCGGATACGTTCCAGGAAGGTAAGATCATCGGTAAAATGTTTTACTCTATAGCAAAAGGTAACGATCTACAACAGTTTGACTTTGTACTTTATAATTTATACCGGGGATTAGACTGTGTAATGCCAATTCTGTTCAGCGGATTAACTCCTGGAATAAATGGCTTGACTCTTGGAATCATGCAGTAGGTGAAGCGATTGACATACACGTACGCCTCTCAAAGAAGTTTGTAACATTCTCGAAGCGTTTGACACTCGATCTTCTAATTTATACATCAAAATAAGGTATGCCTTTGCTATAATGTCCACTAATTTGTTTCACTGAGTACTGATCATGACACTGGCTACGGCGGGTTAGGCTCATGGAAGGCAGGGTATCCGGTAAAATGTTTGACTATACACCATTTGGTAATGATCTAGAACGGTTTGACTCACTACTTTAATATTCATACTGTGAATTAAGGTGCCTCTTGCAAATACTTTTCAGTGGAATTACTCCTGGAATGCCAGCTTCACTCACGGAATCGCAGGATAGGTGAAGCTATTGACATAGCTGTGCGATTCTCCAAGAAGGTGGTAACGTTCTTAAACGGATTGTCTCGTGATTTTGATATTTATTCATTAGAACGTGATGTTTGTCTACTCGCATTTCGACTAATTTGATTCCGTGAATAATAACCAAGGCACATGACACAGCGTGTTAAGTTCTCGGAAGGTAACGTATTCGGCAAAAAGAATGACATAACACGAATTGCTAAAGTTCGCCGTCGGTTTAACTTTTTACGTTAGTATACATACCATCAATTAAGGTGTCCATTGCCAATACTGATCAGCGGACTTACTACCAGAATTCCTCATTTGTCGCTCGGAATTAGAGGATACATAAAGCTATTGACTTAGTGCTTCGAACTTCAAAGGGGCGGTAACGTTGATGCATGAAGTTAAGGTGCCCGTCACTGAAATGAAGGCATATTTCTATTCCTGAGCACCCGGTTATACTCAAGAAACAGCGAGTTTGTTTCTCCGTAGATAAGGGCATCTGTAAAATGTTTGTGTTTATACCAATTGGCAATGCTCTCATACGATTTGACGCTCCTCTTTACTATTCAAACCGTGAATTAAGGTGTCTGTTGGCAATAATATTCAGCGGGTTTATTTCAGCATTACCTGGTGCGACTCTCCGAACCACTGGATAGGTGAAGCTATTACCCTATCCGTTCATCATTCAGAGAAGGCGGTAACGTTCTCCAACGGTTTGAGCATCGATATCCTAATCCATACATGAAATTAAGGCGACCGTCACTAAAATGATTACAAATCTCTTTCTCTGAGCACGAAGTTACACTTTCCATGAGGCGGGTGAGTTTCTCGCAAGGTATGATATTCAGTAAAGCATTTGACATTTGTATCAACTGGTAGAGTTCTCAAACGATGTGACGCAGTTTTTTAATATTCAAACCGTGAACGATTGTGTCTATTGCCAATACTGTACAGCATAATCACTCCAGCAATATCTGGTTTGACTTTCGGAATCACGGGATATGTGAATCTACTGACTTAGCCGTACGAATCTCATGGAAGGTGGTATCGTTCTCCAACGCTTTGACTCTCGATCTTCTTATTCAGAAATGAATTTAAGGAGTCCGTCACTAAAATATATACTCATTTGTTTCTGTGAACATGAAGTCACACTCTCGCTACAGCGGGTTATTTTCTCTGAAGTTACGGCCTTCGGTAAAAAGTTTGACACTATACGAGTAGGTAAAGCTCCACAAACGTGTGACGCTCAACCATAATATCCATACCGTGCATTAAGGTGTCTACTGCTAATTCTGACCAGCGGATATGCTCCCGGAATAACTGGTTTGTCTCTCGGTATCACAGGACAGTTGATGGTATTGACGTAGCTATTCCACTCTCGAAGAAGATGGTTACCTTCTCTGACAGTTTGACTTTCGCTTCTGCTACTCATACTTGAAAATAGGGTATCCCTCTGCCAAAATGTCTGCTAATTTGTTCCGGCGAACACTAAACATGACAATCGCTACAGCGGGATAGGTTCTCGGTAGCTTGTGTATTCGGTAAAAATAATGATCCTCTTCTAAATCGTATTGTTCTCCGACGGATTGACCACCTACTTCAGTATTCACACCGTGAATTAAGGTGCGTATTGCCAATGCTGTACAGCGATATTCTCCCGGAATACCCGGTTTGACCCTCGGAATCACAGGATAGGTGAAGCTATTTACCTAGCCGCTCGACGCTCAGAGAGGGTGGGAACGTTCTCCATCGGTTTGTCACTAGATCCTCCTATTTATCCATGGAACTAAGGTCGCAGTCTGCGAAAATGTCTACTTATTCGTTCCTGTGAACACGAAGCTATACCCCCGGTAGATTGGATTATGTGCTCTGAAGGTAAGGTATCAGGTAAATATTATGTCGTTATGCCAATTGGTAACGTTCACAAACGGCTTTCCGGTCTACTTTAATATTCATACCGTAAAGTAAGGTGTCTATTGTCAATAATGTTCATCGGATTTATTCCTGGAATACAAGGCCTGACTCTCGGAATCACAAAAATATGTGTAGATATTGACTCTGCCGATCGAATTCCAAAGACGGTGGTAACGTCCTGGAACGGTTTGCCTCTCGATATTCCGATCGGTACATGGAATTAAGGTGCCAGTCCCTGCAACGTGTACTTATTTGTTTCCGTTTACATTAAGCAGCACACTAGTTGCAGCGCGTTAGGTTCTCGGTGGGTATGGAAATTGATAAAACGTTTGACTTTTAACCTACTGGTAACGTTCACAAACGGCTTTACGGTCTACTTTGATATCCATACCGTGAATTAAGGTGTCTATTGTCAATACCGTTAAGCGGATTTACTCGTTAAATACCAGGGGTGACTCTCGGAATCACAGGATAGGTGAAGCTAGTGTCTTCGCCGTTCGATTCTCAAAGATGGCGGTAGCGTTCTCGAACGGCTTGAATCTCAATCTTCTACTTCATACATGAAATTAAGGTGTCAGGGCCTTAAACGTATACTAACTTGGTCCTATGAAAACCTTATCATACTCTCGATACAGCTCGCTATGCATTCGTAGCGTAAGGTCATCAGTAAACCGTTTGTCTTAATGCCGATTAGAAACGTTCTCAAACGGCTTGACGCTCTACTTTAATATTCAAACCTGGAATTAAGACATTTATTAACAATACATTTCATCGGATTTCCTCGCGGAATAACTCATTTGGCTCATGGAATGTTGGAATATGTGAAGCTATCGACTTAGCCGTTCGGCTCTCAAAGACGGATGTAACGTTCTCGAACAGTTTGACACGTCGAGCTTCTAATTCATACATGAAATTATTGTGCCAGATACAAAAATGTTTACCAATCCGTCCCTCAGGACACGAAGCTTTACACTCGGAACTGCGGGTTAGCTTCTCGGCAGGTAAGGTCTTCGGGAAAAAGTGTGTCTCTATACCAATAGGTAAGTTTCTACAGCGGTTTGACTCTGTTCGCTAATATTTATACCGCGAATTAGGGTGTCTAATGCCATTACTGTAAGCCGCTTAGGTCCCAGAACATCTGATTTGACTCGCGGACACACAGGACAGGTGAAGATATTGACTTAGCCGTCCGACTCTCAAACAAGGTTGTAACAATCTCCAACGGATGGACTCTCCAGTTTAATATTTATGCAGGAGAATGTGGTGTCCGTCTGCTAAAATATCTACCAATTTGTTTCCGTGAACATTAAGCAAGACACTCGCTACAGCGGGTTAGGCTGCTTGGATGATAAGGCCCTCGGTAAAAAGTATGAATCAATGAGATTGGGTACAGCTCTGCGACCGTTTGACACTGTACTTTAATATTCTAGCAGTGAATTAAGGCGTCTATTACCAATACAGTTCAGCGGATTTACACCCGTAATACCTGGTTTGTCTTCTTTGAATCACAGGACGTATGAAGCTATTGATTTGGCCGTTCTAATCTGAAAGAATGTTGTAACCTTATCAAACGGTTTGATGCTCGATCGTCTAATTCATACATGAAAATAATGTGCCCAACAGTAAAATATATACTAACGTCTTTCTCTGAGCACGAAAATATACACTTGATACGGCGGGTTAGCATCTCGGAAGACAAGGCTTGGGTATAAGCTTTGTCTCTATAACAATGATTATTGTCTTACAACGGGTTGACAGTCTCTTTTGATATTCATACCTTGAATTAAAGTGTCTGATGCCCAAACACTTCAGCTGGCTTACTCCCGGAATACCTGGATAGACTCTCGGAATCATATGATAGGTGGAGCTGTTGACTTATCCCCTCGACTTTCAAAGTGTGTCGTAACGTTCTCGAATGGTTTGACCATCGATTTTCTGATTCACTTGAAGTGAACGTGCCAACACTGAAATGAACACCAATTTCTTTCTCTCAACACGAACTTATACTCTCTATGATGGCGCTGAGGTTCTCGGAAGGTAAGACCCCCGGTAAAACGTTTTATTTCATGCGAAATGGTAACAATCCAAAACGGTTTGACGCTCTAGTTTAATATTTTAAACGAGAATTAAGGTGCCAATTGCCAACGCCCTTCAGCGGATATACTCATGGATTATCTGGTTTCAATGTCGGAATCCCAGGATTGGTGAGGCTACTGACATAGCCGTACGCCTCTCAAAGGTGTTGCTAACGTTCTCGCAGGGTTTGTACCTCGAACTTGTGATTCTTACATGAAGTTACAGTTCCCGTCACTGAAATGAATGCAAACTTCATTCCCTGAACCCGGAGTTATACTCTCCATGTAGCAGGTTAGTTTTTCGTATGGTAACGCCTTCTGGTAGAAGTGTGATCCTTCCCCTGTAGGTAATGTTCTGCAACTGCTTGACGGCTTTCTTTGATATTCAAACCGTGAATTCAGGTGTCTATTGCCAATACCCTTCAGCGAGCTTGCTCCAGGTTTTCCCTGGCTGACTCTCGCAATCGCGGGATACGTGAAACTATTGACTTAGCCGCTTGTCTCTCACAGAAGGTTGCAACATTCTCGAACGGTTTAACCATTGATATAATATAATTCATGCACGAATTTATGGTGCCGCCTCCAAAATGTACACTAATGTGTTTCCATAAACACGTAGCAATACTCTCGATACAGCCGGTTAGCTTCTCGGTGGATAAGGTATTCGGTAAGACGTTTGGCTTTATAGCAATAGGTAACGTTCTCAATCGGTTTGACGTTCTACTTTACTATTCAAACTGTGAGTTATGGTGTCTATTGGCAATACCCTTCCAGAACGATACCACCTTCTTCATGTGTCGAGCGGCTAAGTCAATAGCACCAGCTATCTTGTATTTCCGAGAATCAAACCAGGTATTCTGGCAGTAAATCCTCTGAGCAGGATTGCCAATAGACACCTTATTATACAGTATGGATATTAAAGTATAGCTTTGAGCCAATGGAGAATGTTGCAACATATAACAGAGTCCAACATTTGGCAGAATACCTTGCCTTCCGTAAATGTAACAAGATGAAACGAGCGACTATCTTAATGTACACCTAAACAAATAAGTGGGCATTATAGCAGATGTGACAGCTTAATTTTATGTATTTATAAGCAGATAGAGAGTGAAACCGTTCGAGAACGATATCACCTTCCTAGACAGCCGCACAACTGAGTCAATGGCTGTACGTATCGTGTGATTCCGAGACACGAACCTGGTATTCCGGGAGCAAATCCTCCGAATAGTATTGGCAATAGACACCTTAATTCACTGTTTGAATATTAATGAAGACGGTGAAACCGTTGTAGAATGTTACCTATTAGTACAGAGTCAAACATTTTAGCGATAGCCAACCGTCGGAGACGTTAACCTGCCGTACCGGGAGTATAACTTCGAGTTCAGAGGAAGAAATTAGAAAACTTTTTTGTGACGGGCACATTAATTTCATGTGTGAATTAGAAGATCGAGGGTCAAATCATTCGAGGACGTTACCATCTTGTGTGAGAGACGGAACGGCTAAATCAATAGCTTCACCTTTCCAGTGATTCGGAAAATCAAACCAGGTATTGCTGGTGCAAACCCTCTGAACAGTATTACCAATAGACACCATAATTCACGGCTTGAATAGTAAAGAAGAGCGTAAATTGATTGGGAGCACTGCCAACTCGTATAAACTCAAACACTTTAAGGATGCCCTTACCTGCGGAGAATCAAACTCGCCGTTTCGAGAGTATAACCAGGTGTTCAGAGAAAGAAATTTGTCTTCATTTCAGTGGCAGCCACCTTAACTTCAAGTATGAAATAGAAGATAGCGAGGTAAACTCTTCCAGAACGTTGCCACCTTCTTTGAGTGTCGTACAGCTATGCCAGCAGCATCACCTATCCTGTGATCCCGAAAGTCAAACGAGCTATTCCGGGAGTCAATCTTCTGCATTGAATTGGCATCATACACCCTATTTAACGGTATCAATATTAATGTAACTAGTTAAACCGTCGTAGAACGTTACAAATTGGTACAGAATCAACCTTTTTGTCGAAGGCCTTACCTTCCGAGAGTATAACTCGCCGTATAGAGAGTGTAACTTCGTTTTCAGAGAAGCCAAGTGGTATCCATTCCAGCGACGGGCACCTTAATTTCCTGCATGAATTAGAAGGTCGAGTGGCATACAGATCGGTAACCAGACCACCTTCGTTGAAAGAAGAACGGCTAAATCAATAGCTTCACTTATCCGGTTATTCCGATAGTAAAACCAGGTATTCCGAGAGTAAGTCCGCTGAACAGTTTTGGCAACAGATACCTAAATTCGAGGAGTGAATATTAATGAAGGCCGTCAAGCCGTTGTAGAACATTACCTATTCGTGTAGAGTCAAACATCCTACACAATGCCTTACCCTCCGAAAAACTGACCCGCTGTATCGATAGTACAACTTCGTATTCAGAGAAAGAAATTGGTCTTCATTTCAGTGATGGGCACCTAATCTTCATGTATGAATCAGAAGACTGAGTGTCACACCGTTCCGGAACGTTACAAACTTCTGCGAGAAACGAACGTCTAAGTCAATAGCTTCACCCATCCTGTTACTCCGATAGTCAGACCAGATAATCCGCGTGTCATTGCGGTGCACACTATAGGCAGCGGACATCTTAATTCACGGACTGAATATTAAAGTATAGAGTCTAACCATGTCGAACGTTACCGGTTGTTATAATGTCAAAAGTTTAACCGATGGCCTTACCCTCCGAATACATAATCCGCTTTATCGAGAGAATGACTTCGTAATCAGAGATACAAATTGGTATACATTTTAGTAACGGGCATCTTAATTTCACGTATGAGCTAGAAAATCAAGTGACAAACCATTCGCGAACATTACCAACTTCTCTGAGAGCCGCACAGCAAAGTCTATGGCATCACCTATCCTGTGACGCCGAGAGTTAAGCCTAGAATTGGAGGAGTAAATCCGCTGAAGAGCATTGGCTCTTGTCACCTTAATTCAAGGTTTAAATATTAAAGTAGAGTGTCAAACCGCGGTAGGACGTTAGCTATTGGTATAGAGTCAAACTTCTCACAGAAGTGCTTACGTTCGGGAAGCTAGCCCGCTTTATCGACTGTATAACTTCATGTCCAGAGGATCAAATTACTGAACATTTTAGTGACGGGTACGTTATTTTCATGTATAAATAAGAAGATGGATGTGTCAATCCGTTCGAGAACGTTACCATTATCTTTCAGAGACGATCGGCCATGTCGATACCATCACCTGCCCTATGATTCCCAGACACAAACCAGGTACTCCGAGAGCAATTTCCGAGTGCATTATCGGCAAGAGACAGCTTAGCTCATGATATGAATATTAGAATAGAGAGTCAAACCGTCGTAGAATATTACCAATTTGAATGAAGTCGTTTTTTGTACCGAATACCTTTCCTTCCGAGAATATAGACCCTTGTAGCGAGTGTCTTGCTTAGCGCGCACGGAAACAAATTATCAGTCATTTTAACACATGGATACCTTATTTTCATGTATGAATGGAATGAACGAGTATCAAACATTCCTACAACGAGCCCACCTTCTTTGAGAGCAGAACTGCTAAGCAAATTGGTGCACTTATCCTGTTATTCCGTACAGTTCTGTTAGACCAGGTATACCTGGAGTCAATGCGCTGAGTCTGTTTTCAATGGACTCCTTAATTCACAGTTTGAACATTAATATAAAGCGTCAATACGGTTGATAGCATTACCCATAGGATATAAAGTCAAACGTTTGTCGGAAGACCCTACCCACCGGAAGTCTAACGCACTGCATAAGAAGTATAACATGGTGTTCAGTGGTTGAAGATAGTATACATTTTAACAGGTGTACATGTTGTTTTCATGTATGAATAGCAAAATCGATGGTCAAACCGTTGGAGAATGTTACCATCTTCTTTGACATTCGAACGGATAAGTCAATAGCTTCATATATGCAGTGATTCCGAAAGTCAAACCTTAATATTCCGGGAGAAAATGCGCTGTACAGTATTGGCAATGGACACATTAGTTCACAGTTTGAATACTAATGTACAGAGTCCAACCCTTGTAGAGCATTACCTATTGGTATAATGTCAAGAGCCTTACCGAAGGCCTTACCTTCCGAGAACGCATCCCGCTGTATCGATAGTATATCAACATGTCCAGAGAAACAAATTAGTATACATTTTGCTGACGTCCACCTTAAGTTCAGGTATGAATTGGAAGATCGAGTGCCAAATCTTTCGAGATCGATTACCAGATACATTTAATATCGAACGGCTGAGTCAACAGCTTCATTAATAGTTGTGGTTCCGAGAGTCAAGCCTGGTATTCCAGGAGTAAATCCGCTGCAGAGCATTGGCAATTGGCACCTTAATTCACGGTTTGAATATTAAAGCATGCCGTCGAGCAGTTGTAGAACATTACCTATTCGTGTAGGTTAAAACTTCTTGCAGAATGCCCTACTCTCCGAAAAACGGACCAGCTGTATCGAGAGTATAACACCGTGTTCAGAAGTTCGAACTAGTATACATATTAGTGACGTGCAGCCTCATTTGATGCATGAATTAAATGATCGATGGTCTAATCGCTCGAGGTTGATACCACATTCTGTAAGAAACGAACGGCTATGTCAATAGCTTCAACTTGCCTGTGATTTCTAGAGTCAAACCAGGTATTGCTGGAGTAAATCCCCTGAAAATGATTGCCAATGATCACATTAATTCACGGTTAGAATATTATGGTACAGATCCTACCCCTTGTAGAACGTTACCTAATGATATAATGTCAAAGGTTTCACCTTACGATCCAAGAACCTATCCCGGCAAACCGAGAGCATAATTTCGTGATCTGCGATGCAGATTAGTATATATTTTAGTGGCGGACACCTTAATTTCATGTGTGAATTACAGGATCAGATGTTGAACTGTTTGAGATCGTCACCACATTCTGTGAATGACGAAAGGCTAAGCCAATAGCTTCACTTATCCTATGATTCCGAGAGTCAAACCAGGTATATCGGGAGTATATCCGCCGTAGAGTATTGGCATTAGACACCTTGTTTCTCGGTATAGATAGTAAAGTACATTGCCAAACCGTTGTAGAACGTTACCACATTATTAGCAATCGACCGCCTATGTAAATAGCTACACCTATCCTCTGATTCCGTGATACAAAGCAGGTATTCCTGGAGCAAATCCTCTGAACATTATTGGTATTATACACCTTAATTCCCGGTATGAATATTAAAGCAGAGCGACAAACCGTAGGAGAATATTACAAATTGGTGTGACGACAAACTTCTTACCGGACAACATACTTTCGGCGAATATAACCCGCTGTATCGAGGGTATGACTTCGTGATNGGTATTCCAGGAGTAAATCCGCTGCAGAGCATTGGCAATTGGCACCTTAATTCACGGTTTGAATATTAAAGCATGCCGTCGAGCAGTTGTAGAACATTACCTATTCGTGTAGGTTAAAACTTCTTGCAGAATGCCCTACTCTCCGAAAAACGGACCAGCTGTATCGAGAGTATAACACCGTGTTCAGAAGTTCGAACTAGTATACATATTAGTGACGTGCAGCCTCATTTGATGCATGAATTAAATGATCGATGGTCTAATCGCTCGAGGTTGATACCACATTCTGTAAGAAACGAACGGCTATGTAAATAGCTACACCTATCCTCTGATTCCGTGATACAAAGCAGGTATTCCTGGAGCAAATCCTCTGAACAGTATTGGTATTATACACCTTAATTCCCGGTATGAATATTAAAGCAGAGTGACAAACCGTAGGAGAACATTACAAATTGGTGTGACGACAAACTTCTTACCGGACAACATACTTTCGGCGAATATAACCCGCTGTTTCGAGGGTATGACTTCGTGATCGACAAAACTGATTGGTATACATTTTGATGCCGAGAACCTAAATTTCATGTATGAATTGGAGTATTGAAGGTCATTCCTTTCAAGAACGTTACCACCTTCTTTGAGAGTCGAGCGGCATAGTCAGATACTACAATTCTCACGCGGTTCCGAGGGTCAGGCCAGGTATTCCGAAAGTCAATTCACAGTGCAGTATTAACCATGGACCCATTAATTCACGGTACGAATATTAAAAAATTACGAATTAAAAATACGAATATTAAAATTAAAGTAGAGAGTCAAACCGTTTGAGAACGATACCAATTGGTATGAAGACATTCTTATTGCCGAATACCTTACCCTTCGAGAACCTAACACGCTGTATCGAGAGAATAACTTCGTGTTCAGATAAGTAAGTTTGTTCACATTTTAGAGCCGGCACCGTAATATGATGTACCAATTAGATGATCGAGTGTCATATTTTCGAGATCGTTACCACCTTCTGTGAGAGACGAACGGCAATGTCAGTCTTGTCACCCATTCTTTTATTCGGAGAGTTAAACCAGCTACTCCGGGGGTAAATCCCCTATACTCTATTGGCAACGGTCACCTTAATTGTAGGTATGAATATTAAAGTAGAGCGTGAAACCGTTAGAGAACGATACCTACTGATAAAAAGTCAAACGTTCTACCGAAGACCATACCTTCCGAAAACTAACTGTCTGTATCGAGAATATACTACCGTGTTCAGAGGTACGAACTTGTATACATTTTAGTGACGAGCACCTTAACTTCATGTACGAATTAAAAGGTCGAGGGTCAAATAGTTCGGGCCCGGTACCAACTTCATTGAGAATCAAGCGGCTATGTGAATACCTTCACTTGTCCTGGGATGCCGAGAGTCAAACTGTACAGCATTGGCACCTGAATTCGTGGCATTAGCATTATAGTATTGAGTCAAATCGTCGGAGAACATTACCAGTTGTTATAAAGTCACTCTTCCTACAGAAGAAGTTACCTTCCGACAATGTATCCCGCTGTATCAAGAGTATATCTTCGTGATCAGAAATGCAAGTTAGTACACATTTTAATGACGGGCACCTTAATTTCATATATGAATTAGAAGGTCTAGTATCACACTGTTCCGGAACGTTACCACCTTCTTTGAGATTTAAGCGGCTAAGACAATAGCTTCGTACATCCTGCGATTCCAAGAGTCAAACCTGGTACTCCAGGAGTAAATCTGCTGAACAGTAGAGTCAATGGAATCATTAATTCACGGTATGAATATTAAACTAGAGCGACAAACAGTTTGAGAGCGTAACAAAATTGGTATAATGTCAAACCTTTTACCCAAGGCCTTACCTTCCAAGATCTTTACCAAGAACTTAACCCGCTGCAGCGAGTATAATGCTTAGTGCTCACGGAATTAAATTAGTAGATATTTTAGCAGACGCAAACCTTAATTTTATGTATGAATAGAATAATCGAAAGTGAAACATTTCCAGAACGATCCCCCTTCTTTACGGGACGAACGTCTAAGTCAACAATTTCACCTATCCTGTTATGTTGATAGTCAAACCAGGTAGTCCGGGAGTTAATCCGATGAACAGTATTGGCAATAGACACCTCATCTGACGGTATGAAAATTAAACTACAGAGTTTAAGCGTTGGTGAATATTAGCAAATGGTATAAAATCAGCTTTTTTGCCAACAACCTTATTTTCCGAGAACATATCCGGCTGCACCGTCTGTGCCGCTTAGTGTTCACGGAAACAAATTAGTAGACTTTTTAGCATACGCACAGTTCCTTTTCATGTATGTATAGAATAATCGACAGTGACGCCGTTCGATAACGTTACCACCTTCTCTGTGCTTCGCACAGCTAAGGCAATAGCTTCCCATATCCTGTTCTTCCGAGAGTCATACCAGGTAGGCCTGATGTATGTCTGCTGAACCGTATTGGCAATAGGCACCTTAATGCACGGTATGAATAGAAAGTTAGTAAACATTTTAGTTACGGAAACCTTAATTTCATTATGAATAAGAAGTACAAGGGTTAAACAGATCGAGAAAGTTACTACCTTCTTCGAGGGTCGAACGAATAAGTCAATAGCTCCACTTATCCTGTGCCTGCGAAAGTCAGACCAGGTAATCCGAGTGTAAATCGGCTGAAGGTTTTTAGCAATAGATAACTTAATTCTCGGAGTGAATATAAAAATAGAGCGTCACGCCGTGTGAGATCGTTTCCAATTGCTATAAAGTCATACGTTTTACAGAAAGCCTTACCTGCGGCTAATCTAATCTGCTGTAACAAGAATAAAACATCCTTTTCAGTGGAACATATTACTATAAATTTTAGCGACGGGCACCATTATTTCCTGAATGAATTCGAAGATCGATTGTAAAACCGTTCGAGAACGTTACCGCCTTCTTTGAGAGTCGTACGGGTAAGTCAGTAGTTTCACCTGTCCTGTGATACCGATGGACTAAACAGGCATTACGAGAGTCTACAAACTGTACACTATATACAACGGACACTATAATTCACGGCATGAACATTAAACTCAGGATTCAATATGTCGGATATCATTGCCAATTGGTATAGATTCACTCTTTTTACCGAAGGCCTTACCTTCCGAGAACATAACTCGCTGTGTCGAGAGAATAATTACGTGTCCAAGGAAACAAATTAGTACGCATTATAGAGGCGTTCACATTAATTTCATGCACGAATTCGAAGAGCGACCGTGAAATCGTTCCACCTTCTTCGAGAGCAGAACTTCTAGATCAACAGCTGCACCTATCCTATTAATCCGACGGTCAAACAAGGTATTCCTGCTTTGAATCGGCAGTGTGCTACTGGGGACGGACATCTTAATTCACGGTATGAATATTACGGTACAGCGCCAAACCTTTGTAGAACTATACCTACTGGTTTAGAGTCAAACATTATACAGAAAGCCTTACCTAGCGCGAAACATACCCACCGTATCGAGAGTATAACTTCGTCTTTAGAGGCACATATTAGCATATATTTTAGTGGCGGCACCTTCGATTTATGTATGAATTATAAGATCGAGGGTCAAACCGTTCGCGTAGGTTACCACTTTCCTTGATAGTCGAACTGCTAAGTGAATAACTTCACCTATTCTGTGATTCCGAGAGTCAAGCCTGGTATTCTGGGAATAAGTCCGCTGAAAACTATTGGCAATCGACACTTCAATACACGGTTTGAATATTAAAGCAGGCCGACAAGCCGTTGTAAAACATTACCTACTCGTTCAATACCAATAACTACAGTTCTGCAACACTTTGACTCAGCACTGTAGTATATAAACCGTGAAATTTGGTGTCAAATGCCAATACTATAGAGCGGACTTGCTTCCGGAATATCTGGTTTGACTCGCGGGATCACAAGGGGGTGGTAACGTTCTCGAAAGGTTTGACAACATATATTCTAAATCAAACATGAATAAGAGGTGCCGTCACTAAAGCATATACTGATGTGTTCCTATAAACACGAAGATGTACTCTTGATACGGTGGATTAGCTTCTCGGGTGTTAAGGCTTTGGATAAAACGATTGATTTTATAGCAATTAGTAACGATCTACAACGATTTGGCACTCGAACATGTGATGCATACATGAAATTAAGGTGCCCGTCACTAACATGTAAACTAGTTCGTACATCGGAACACGTTGTTATACTCCCGATACATCGGGTCAGATTTCCGGGGGG
>NIJG01000307.1:74141-103556 GCA_002201625.1 Euglossa dilemma | reverse complement strand
AGCTACTCACTTTGTCCTGCGACTCACAAGAAAGGTGGAAATGTTCTCCCACGGTATGATCATCGATATTCTAGTTCATACCTAAACTTAAGCTGCCGTCACTAAAATTTGTACTAATGTATTACTCTAACCACTACGTAATATTCTCGATACGGCGGGTTAGCTTCTCGGACGTTATGGCTTTCGGTAAAAAAACTTGAGCTTACACCAATTGGCAATGGTCTCCGAAGGATTGAGCTACTACTTTAATATTCATACCGTTAAGGAAGGTGTCTATTACAAAACTGTTCTGCAGGTTTACTCCCGCAATACCTGGTTTGTCTCCCGGAAAGACATGATGGGTGTAGCTATTGTCATAGCCGACGGTCTCTCACAGAAGGTGGTAATGTTCCCAAACAGTTTAACAATCGATTCTGTAATGCACTCATGAAATGTGATAACGTTCTCGATCTGCTTGATAGTCAATATTTATAATTGATACATGAAATTAATGTACCCGACACTAAACTGCTTACGAATTTGCTTCTCCGAACACGCAGTTCTACTCTGGATACAGCGGTTTGTTTCTCGAAGGTGAGGCTTTCTGTGAAGTGATTGACACTATACAAACACGTAATGTTCTACGACGGTTCGAGTCTGTACATTAATATTTCTACCGTGCAATTGGGTGTATAAGGATAATACTGTACAGCGGACTTCCTCCAGGTATACCTGGCTTGACCTTTGGGATCACAGGTTTCGTGAAACTACTAACTTATCCGTTCGGATGCCAAACAAGGCGGTTACGTTCTCGAACGGTTTGACGCTCGGGCTTCTAAGCCATACATGCAATTAATTATGGAGCCCATCGCTAAAATGTAAACTATTGCGCTTCTCAGAACGTGAAGCTGTACTCTAGATGCAGCGGATTTGCTCCACGGAAGGTAAGACCTTTGGTCTTGGGGATGTCTTCATAACAATATGTAACGTTCTACAACGGTTCGATACAATACATTAATTTTCGTACAGTGAATTAAGGTGTCTTTTGCCAATACTGATCAGCGCATTTACTCCAAGGCTACCTGGTTTTAATTTCGGAATTACAGTATAGGTCAGGCTACTGACATAGAAGGCGGTATCGTTCTCGAACGGTTAGGCTCTCGATTTTGCTATTCATACTTGAATATGAGATGTCCGTCTAGTGAAATGTTTACCAATTTAACTCTGTGACCACTGAGCAAAACGCGGCATGCCCTGCAGCCGGATAGTTTCTCCGAAAGTAAAGGTATGCCTAAAAAGAATGACTTCCAATAAATTTGCAATTTTCACAGACGGTTTGAATCTCATCCTTATTATTCATACTGTGAAATAGGGTGTCTATTACCATAACTGCTCAAAGAATTTACTCCTGGAATAAATGGTTTGACTCTCGCAATCGCAGGATAGGTGATTCTATTGACTCACACGTAATACTTTCGAAGGTGATGAGATCTTACTCCAACGGTCCTGCTCTCGGTTTTGATATTTATACATGAAAACGTGGTACCCGCCTGCTAAAATGTCTATCAATTTCTTCCCCTGAACATAATGCAAGACACTTGCTACAGAGGGTTATGGCGCTTGGAAGGTAAGGCCTTTGTTAAAAAGTTTGAATCTATAAGAATAAGTAAAGTTCCACAACTGTGTGACGCTGTACTTTAATATTCGGGCAGTGAATTTAGGTGTCTATTACCAATCCCGTACGGCAGATTTACTCCCGGAATACCATGGAAACACAGGACAGGTGAAGCTGTTTACTTAGCTATTCGACTCTCGAAGAGGTTGGTAACGTTCTCGAAATGTTTTACAAGTGATCTTGCTTCTCACGTGTAAAAATTTGGTGCCCGTTATTATAATGTATGCTAATTTGTTTCTCTGAACACGAAGCAATACACCCTGTGCAGCGGTTGAGTTTCACAGAAGGTGCGGAATTCAGAGGAAGAAGGACTTTATATCAATTGTTAATGTTCTCCGAGGGTTTGGTACCCTACTTTTATGTCCATACCGCGGAATGATGTGTCTGTTACCAATAGATATCCGCGGAGTTAATCTCGGAATATCTAGTTTGACTCTCGGTATCACAGGGTAGCTGAACCCATTGACGTAGTTGTGCGTCTCTCAAAGAATGCGGTACCGTTCTGGAAGGACTTGACCCTACATCTTTTATTTCATACATGAAATTATGATACCCATCACCAAATGTATACTAATGTCTATTTCTGAGCCCAAAGTTATACTCTCGATAGGGTGAGTTAGCTCTTCGGAATGTAAGGCTTTCGGTATTAGGTTTATATCTATTCTAATGGGTGGCGGTATACAACGGTTTGACGGTCTGCTTTGATATTCATATCATGCATTCAGTCTTATACTACCAATAGAGTACAGGGTATTTACACCAGGAATACCTGTTGTGACTCTGGGAATCACTGGATAGGTGAAGCTATTCAGTTAGCCGGTTAACTCTCATATGATGTGGTAATGTTCACGAACGGTTTGACGCTCGATATTCCAATTCATACATGAAATAAAGGTTCCTGTCACTAAAATGAATACTAATTTCTTTCTCTGAACACGGAGTTATACCCTCGATACAGTGGGTTAGTTTGTCGGAGGGTAAGGTCTTTCGTAAAACGTTTGACTTTATAGCAATTGGTAACGTTCTCAAACGGATCGACGCTTTACTTTAATATTAAAACTGTGAATTATGGTGTCAATTGCCAATACGGTCCAGCGGATTTAGTCCCGATATACCTGGTATTACTCCCGGTATCACAGGGCAGGTGAAGTTACTGAATCAGCTTTGCGAACTTAAAAGTACGTTATAACGTTATTCCAACGGTTTCACACTCGATCCTCTAATTCACAATTGAAATTAAGATACCTATCACTAAAATGTATACTAATTTGCTTCTCCGAACTCGAAGACAGAATCTCGATATTGCTGGTTGGTTTCGGGAAAAGTAAGCCCTTCAGTATAAAGTTTGACTACATGGAAAAACGTAACGATCTATAACGCTTTGAATCTGGACTTCAATACTTATACCGTGAAATAGGGTTTATGATGCCAATACTGTACATCGGATTTACTCCCGCAACATCTGGCATGATTCTCGGAATCAAAGGATAGGTGAAGCTATTGACTTACTTGTGCGTATGTCAAAGAAAGTCCTATAGTTCTGGAAAAGATGTGACCCTCTATCTTCTAATTCATACATGAATTTATGATGCTCATGGCTAAAATGAATAATAATGACATTCTACGAATACGAAGTTATACTCTCTATACGATGTGTTAGCTTCGCGGAAGGTAAGGCCCTCCGTAAAGAGATTGACACTACACCAACAGGTAACGTTATACAAAGGTTGACGTTCAACTTTAATATATATATATACGGTGAACTAACGTGTATACTGTTAATACTGAAATGTCAATTGACTCCCGGATGACCAGGTTTGGCTTTCGCAGACACAGAATGTCTAAAGCTGTTGACTTAGCCGTTCGAATCCGAAAGAAGGTGGCAACTCTCTCGATGGGTTTGACCCTCGATATTTTTATCCATTCTGAAATTAAGGTCCGCGCCAGTAAACTGGTTACTAATTTGATCCTCTGAACACGATTTTATACTCTCGATACGACGGGATATCTTCTCCGATCGTTGGGCTATCGGAAAAGTGTTTGACGCAAAACCAATAGGTAACGTTCTACAACGGTTCGACTGTCTGCATTAATATTCAAATCGTGAATTAAAGTGTCCATTGTAAATATTTTTCAGTGGATTTACTCCAGGTATACCGTGTTTGACTCACGGAGCCACAGGGTTGGTGAGGCTATTGTGTTATATATGTGATTTCACAAAGAAGGTGGTAACGTTGTGGAACAGTTCGCCTCTCGATCTTCTATTTCATAATGAAATTAAGGATTCTGCCTCAGCAATGTATACTAATTTGTATGTCAGAACACGAAGGAATACTCCCGATAAAGCGGGATACGTTCTCGGAAGGTAAGGTTTACTGCTAAACTACTGACATCATGAAAATACAAGTTCTACAAAAAAACTTCGACGACAGTTTGACACTGTATTTTAATATTCAGACCGTGAACTAAGGCACATCGTGATCACAAGAATAAATTTGTAAACGTTATAGTATCGCACATCTTAATTTCATGTATGCGTAAGAAGATAGAGTGACAAACATTTCGAGAACGTTACCACTCTAATTTAGAGTTGAACGGCCAAGTCAATAGCTTCCCCTATCTTGCGGTTCCGATATTCAAGCCAGGTATTCCGGGAGTGAATACGCTGTACGGTATTGGCATTAATAACGGCACGTCCAGCTATAAATATTAAAGTACAGAGTCAAAAAGTTGAACAACTTTACCTATTGGAACAGTGTCTACCGTTTCTACGAAGGCCGCTCTGTCCGAGTAGCTAATCCGCTGTATCGAGAGTATAACTTCGTGTTCGGAGGATCAAATTGGAGAGTATTTTAGTGACGGGGTCCTTAATTTCATTATAAATTAGGAGATCGGGTGTCAAACCGTCCGAGGAGGGTACCACATTCTGTGATAGACGTTCGGCTATGTCAGTGGCTTCACGTATCCTCTGATTCCGAAAGTTAAACCAGATGTACCGGGAGTAAATGCGATATACAGTATTGGCAATGGACACCTCAATTGACGGATTGAATATAAACGCATGTCGTCAAGCCCTTGTAGAACGTTAACTATTCGTGTAGGGTTAAGCTTCTTACGGAATGCCTCATCCTTCGAAAATCTGACAAGCTGTATCGGGAGTGTAACACCGTGTTCTCAGGTGCGAATTAGTATACATTTTATTGACGAGCAATATAATACCATTCATGAATTAAAAGATCGGGGGTCAAACCGTTCGGGAACGTTACCACCTTCAGTGAGAGACGAGCGGGTAAATCAATAGCTTCACCTATTCCAAGACTCCAAGTGTCATATGAGGTATTCCGGTGGAAAATCCACCGACCCGCTTTGCAACGGACATCTTATTTTGCGGTATGAATATTAAAGAATATAGAGAAACCATCGAAGAGCATTGCCAGTTCGTGTAATGTCATTCTTTTTACAGAATACGTATCCTTAGGAGAACCTAGCCCGCTCTAGCGAGTACCATGCTTAATTTTCAAAGAAATACCAGAAATTTTAGCAGGCGGACACGATATTATCATGCTTGAATAGCAAAATGGAGAGTCAAACCGTTAAGAAATGATACCACCTTCTTTGGGAGTCGAACGGCTACGTCATTAGCATCATCTATGATGTGATTCGAAGAATCAAGCCCTGTGTTCCGGGAGTATATACGCCGACCAGATTTGGTAATAGACACCTAAAATTGCGACACGAATATTACAGTAGATGGATAATACGTCGGACAGCATTACGAATTGATGTAGAGTCATTCCTTTTGCCGAATACATTACATTCCTAGAGCATAGCCCACATTAGCGAGTGTCATGCTTAGAGCTCACAGAAGCAATTCATTAGCCATTTTAGCAGACGGGCACCTTATTTCCCTGTACGAATAGAATAATCGAGAATCAAACCGTTCGAGAACGATCCCACCCTCCCTGACAGTAGAACGGCTGAGTCAATAGCTTCACATTTCCTGTTATTCCGACAGTCATACCAGGTATACCCAAAGTCAATCCGCTGTACATTATTGGCAATGGGGACCCTAATACCCGGGTTGAATATTACGGTGGATCGTCAGTCCGCTTGATAACGTCACGAATTGGTATAAAGGCAAACGTTTTACGGAAGACCATTCCCTCCGAAAGCCTGTCGCGCAGTGTCGAGACTATAACATGGTGTTCATTGGTTGAAATTGGTATTCATTTCAGTGACGGGCACCTTAACTTCATGTATGAATTGGATGGTCGAGGGTGAAACCGCTCGCGAACGTTGCCACCTTCTGTGAGAGATAAACTGCTAAGTCAGCAGCTTCACCCATCCCGCGATGCCGAGTGTGAAACTAGGTATTCTGAGAGTAAATCTGCAGAATAGTATTGGCATCATGCACCTCAATTCAAGATTTGAATATCAAAGCAGGCCGTCAAGCCGTTGTAGAACATTTCATATAGGTGTAGTGTTAACGTATTTGCAGAAGCCTTTCCCCCCGAAAACCTAACCGAGTGTATTGAGGACACAACATAGTGTTCAGAGGAACTAATTTGTAAACGTTTTAATCACGCGCACCTTAATGTCATTTATGAATACGAAGATCAAATGCTATACCGTTTGAGAACGATACCACTTTTTGAGAGACGCACATCTCATTCAATAGCTTCACCAATCCTTGTGATTCCGCTAGTTAAACCTGGTATTTGAGGCGAAAATCTGCTGAACAGTATTTGCAATAGAAACAATAATTCGCAGTATAACTGTTAATGTAGAAATCCAAACCGTTTAAGGTCGTTACCAATTTGTATAACGTCATACTCTTCATCCCATACCTTACCTTCCGGGACCATAACCCGCGGTATCGTGGGTATATCTTCGTGCTTAGAGGGACAAATTAGCAGATATTTTAATGTCAGGCGCCTTAATTTCGAGTATGAATTAGAAGTTCTAGTGTACATCCGATCGGGAACGTGACGATGTTCGTTGAGATTTCAACGACTAAGTCAATAGCTTCACATATCTTGTACTTCCAGGAATCAAACCAGGTATTCCGGGAGTAGGTCCTCTGTACAGAATTGGCATTAGACACCCTATTTCACAGTAGTGATATTAAAGTATAGATTCAAACCGGTGGTGAAAATTACAATTGGAATAGATTGTATCTTTTTGCTGAGTACCTTGCCATTCGAGAATGTAACCCGCTGTAGCGAAAGGCTATCTTAACGTTCATCTAAACAAATCAGTCGGAATTGTAGCCGATGGGACGCCTTAATTTAACGTATGACTTAGCAGATCGACAGTCAAACGGTCCGAGAATTTTACCACCCTTCTTGAGAGCCGCACAGCTGAGTCAATAGCTCCAGATGTCCTCCGATTCGGAGAATCAAACCAGGTAGTCTGGGAATAAGTACGCGGAGCAGAGTTGGCAATAGACACTTTAATTCACAGTTTGGACATCAAAAGAGACCACCAAACCGTTGCAGAACATTCCCTACTTGTATGGCGTCAAGCACTTTTCTGATGGCCTTAACGGAGAAGCTAGCCTGCCGTTTCGAGAGTATAACTTCGCGCTCAGAGAACGAAATTAGTATTCATTTCAGTGACGGGCAACTTAACTTCATGTATGAACTAGAAGATCGAGGGCTAAACTTTCGAGGACGTTACCACCTTCTGTGAGTGGCGAACGACTAAGTCAATGGATTCAGCTATCCCGTGATTCTGAGAGGCAACCCCGGAAAACGGAGACTAAATCCCCTGAACAGTATTCCAAGTAGACACCTTAATTCACGCTTTGAGTGAAAAAGACTGGCGTCAAACCATTTATGAGCAATGTCAGTTGGTATAGTTTCAAACACTTAGCCCATGACTTAACATCGGAGAAGCAAGCTTGCCGTTTCGAGAGTATTACCCCGTGTTCGGGGAAAGAAATTAGTCTTCATTTCAGTGACGCGTTCCTCAACTTCATGCATGAAATAGAAGGTCAAGTGTCAAACGGTTCGAGGACGTTACCACCTTCCGTGAGAGAAGAACGGCTGAGTCAACAGATTCACCCATCCAGAGATTTTTAGAGTCAAACCAGGTATTCCTGGAGCTCATCCGCTGGTAAGTATTGCCAATAGACACCTTCATTCGCGGTTTGAATACTAAGGTAGAACGCCAAACCGTTTCAGAGCGTTTCCATTTAGTATAAAGTCAAACGTTTTACAGGAGGCCTTACCATCCACGAACCACACCGGCTTCATCGAGGGTATAACTTCGAGATCAGAGAACGAAATTAATTTTAATCTCAGTGACGGGCACTTTAACTTCATGTGTGAATTAGAAGGTCAAGGATCAGACCACTGGAGAACGGTGCCATCTACTTCGAGAGTCGATCAGCTAAGTCAATAGCTTATCCTGTCCTGTAATTTCGTGGGTCAAACCAGATATTACGAGTGTAAATCCGCTGTACAGTATCGTTTTTAAAAACTCTACTTCTCGGTATAAGTATTAAAGTACAGTGTCACACAGTTGCGCAACGTTACCTATTGGTACAGAGTCTAACCATTCACCGAAGGCAGTCTGAGTAGCTATCCCGCTGTATCGAGAGTATATCATAGTGTTCAGAAGACAAAATTAGTATGTACTTTAGTGTCGGGCACCTTGATTACGGAATGCATTTGAAGATCGAGTGTCAAACTGTTCGGGAACGTTACCATATTCTATGAGGACCGAACGGCTATGCCAAAAGGCCACTCCGAGAGTCAATGAGGTACTCCGGGTGTGTAACAGCTGAACAGTATTGGCACTAGACACACTAGTTCAGGATTTTACTACTAAAGTAAAGCGTCAAAGAGTTTGAGAGTGTTACCAATTAATATAAAGTCAAATGATTTTCCGACGTTCTTACCATACAAGAACATAACCCGCTGAAGCGAGTGCCTGGCTTATTGCTCACGGAAACAGATTAGTAGGCATTTTATCACACGGGAACCTTATTTTTATGCACGAATAGAATAATCGAAAATCGAACATTTCAAGATATGGTCCCACCTTCTTTACTGAACGAACGGCGAAGTCAATAGCTTCACCAATCCTGTAATTCTTATAGCTAAACCAGGTATTCCAGGAGTTAATCCGCTGAGCAGTATTGGCAATAGACTCCTTGATTCACGGTTTGAATGAATAAGTGGAGCGTAAATTCGCTTGAGAAGGTTACCAACTGGAATAACGTCAAACGTTTAACCGAAAACCTAACACTGCAGCAACCTTAATCCGCTGTATCGAGAGTTCATTTTCGTGCTCTGAGATTCAAATTAGTATACATTTTAATGAGAGGCAGATTAGTTTCATGTATGTATTACAAGATCGATGGTCAAACCGTTCGAGATCCTTGCCACCTTCTGTTTGAGACGAACTACTATCTCCATAGCTACACCTATACTCTGATTGCGAGAGTCAAACCAGGTACTCCGGGAGTAAATACGCTGAACAGTATTGGCAATAGGCACCTTAATTCACGGTTTCAGTATTAGCGTACAGTATCAAAGCGTTGTTGTGCCATGCAAATTGGTACAGAGTCAAACATATTACCGAAGCCCTTACCATCCGAGAAACGAATCCGCTGTACCGTGAGTATAACTTCATTTACAGAGAAACAAATTATAATACAATTTAGTGACGGGCAACTAAATTTCATGTATTAATTAGAAGATCGAGGATCAAACCTTTCGAGTTCGTCACCACCCACTTTGTAGGTGGAACGGCTAAGTCAGTAGCTTCACCAGTGCTTGTGATTCCGAGAGTCAAGCCTGGCATTCCAGGAGTAAATCCGCTGAGCAGTATTGGCGAGGGGCACCATGATGCACGGTATAAATATTAAAATACAGAGTAAAACCATGTGTAACGTAAGCAATTTGTATAAAGACAAATTTTTTAACGACGAGTTACCCTCCGTGAGCATAACCCGCAGTGTCGAGAATATACCATCGTGTTCAGGGGTACAAAATAAGTATACACTTAGTGATGGGCACCTTCATTTCATGTATGCATGAGAAAATCGGAAGGAAAACTGGTCCAGAACGTTACCTCCTTCATTGAGAATCGCATAGCTAAGGCAATAAATTCACGTGCCCTGTGATTCCGAGTGTCATATCAGGTAATACGGGAGTAAATCCGCTGAAGCATTTTGGCAGTAGATACAATAATTCACGGCATAAATATTATAGTGGAGCGTCAAACCGTTTAAGAACGTTACCTATTTCTATAAAGCCAAATTTTTTACCGAAGACCATACATTTCGAGAGATTATCACGCTGTACCTAGAGCATAATTTCGTAAATTGAAACGCAAATGAGTTTATATTTTAGCTACATTTACTTTTATTTCATGTATGAATTAGACTATCGGGGGTCAAACCGTGCAATATCGTTACCTCCTTCTTTGTGAGTCGCACAGATAAGTCAATAGCTCCACCTAACATGTCATACAGAGAGACAAACCAGGTATTCCGGGGGTAAATGTGCTGAACAGTATTGGCAATAGACACCCTATATTACGGAACACATGTAAAACTACGGAGTCAAACCGTTTTAGAGTGTTACGCATCCATATCGGTTCAAACATTTACCGAAGGACGTACCATCCGAGATGCAGGCGCGCTATATTGATGGAATTACATCGTGCTCAGAGAAGCAAATTTGTATACATTTTAGTGACGAGCACCCAAACTTCATGCATGAAATAGACCAACGAGCGTCAAACAGATCGAGAACGTTGCCAACGACTTTGAGACTCGAGCGGCAATGTCAATAGCTCCACCCATCCTGCTATTGCGAGAGTCAAAGCAATGTATTCTAGGCGTAAAAGCGCAGAACATTATTGACAGTAGACACATTAATTAGCGGTATGAATAGTAATGTAGAGAGTCAGACAGTGGATGATCGTTACGTATTGTTATAAAGTCAAACTTCTTATCGAAGACTTTACCTTCCGTGGACCTCACCGGCTTCATCGAGAGAATGACGTCGAGCGCAGAGATATAAATTTGTGCTCATTTCAGTGACTGGGGCGCATTAACCTCATGTACGAGTTAGAAGATCGAGGGTCTAATCGTCGAGATCGTTACAAACTGCTTTGAGAGACGAACGGGTAAGTCAGTAGCTTCACCCATGCTTGGATTCCGAGGGTCAAGCCGAGTATTTCGGGAGTAAATCCGCAGAGCAGGACTGGCAATGGACAACATAATTCACGGTTTGAATATTACTGTATGACGACAAACCGTCTGAGAACGTTTCCAGTTGGTACAGAGTCAAACGCTTTATTAATGACCTTACCATCCAAAAGCATAACGCGCTGTGTTGGGAGTGCAACAAGGTATTCAGAGGAACAAATGAGTATGCATTTTAGTGCCGGGCACCTTAATAGAAAATCGAGTGTCAAACCGTTCGAGAACGATACCACCTTCTTTGAGAGACGACCAGCTAAGTCAATAGCTTCACCTATTCCAAGATTCCAAGGGTCAAACCGTGTATTCTGGGTGTGAATACAATGAACAGTATCGACAATAAACACCATACTTCACGGTTTGATTATTCAGTTATAACGTCAATCCGTTGCAGAACGTTTCCTATTCGTATAAAGTCATCCTTCTTACCGAATACCTTACCATACAAGAACCTATCGCACTGTAGCGGGTGTTTAGCATAATATTCACGGAACAAATTAGCAGACATGTTAGCAGAGGGCCACCTTATTTTCATGTATAAATAGCATAATGGAGAGTAAAGCCGGCACAATAAGATGCCACCATCTTTGAGAGTCGAACGGCTAAGTCAATAGCTTCATCTATCCTGTGATTCCAAGAGTCGAATCATGAGTCCCGGGAGTATGTACGCTGAATAGTATTGGTAATTGGCACCTTAACTCACGAATTGAATATTAAAATAGAGCGTCAAACCGTTAGAGATCGTTACCAGCCTGTATGATATTCGGACGGATAATTAAATAGCTCCACCTATCCTGTGATTCCGAGAGACAAACCTGGTTATCCGCAAGTTAATCAGCTGATGAGTATTAGCAAACGACGCCTTAATAGACGGTTTGAATATTAAAGTAGTGCGTCAAAGCGTTTGTAAACGTAAGCAATTGTTCTAAAGTCAATCGTTTTGCAGATGGACGTACCATCCGGGAAGCTCGTCCGTTTCATCGGCATTATATCTTCGTGTTCAGAGAAAGAAATTAGTATCTATATTCGCGACGGGCACTCTAATTTCAAGTAATAATTAGTAGGTGAAATTGTCAAATCGTTCTAGACCATTATCACCTTCTATGCTATTCGAACAGCTAAGTCAATAGCTTCACACATCCTGTGCTTCCACGTGTCATAGCAGGTAATTCTGGAGTATATTCGCTGAACATTATTGGCAATTGGCACCTTAATTCCCGGTTTGAATATTACACCGGAACGTCAAACCGTTATACATAGTTAGGTATTGGGATAGAGTCAAACGTTTTACTGATTGCCCCACATTCGGAGAAGCTTCCCCGACTTATAGAGGGTATAACATTTTGTTCACAGAAGGAATTTAGTATTCATTTCCGTGACGGGCAACTAAATTTCATGTACGAATCAGAAGATCGAGGGCCAAACCGTTAGTGAACGTTACTACCTCCTCTGAGAATCGAACGGCTAAATCAATAGCATCAACTATCGTGAGGTTCCGGTTGTGAAACCAGCTATTCTGGGAGTCAATCCGCTGTACAGTACTGGCAGCGGACACCTTAGTTGACGGTATGAATATTAGGGTAGAGCGCTAAATTTTTGTAGAACGTTACCTATTGGTATAGAGTCAAACTTTTTCAGAAAGTTTTGCCTACCGTGGAAAAACCCGCCGTATCGAGAGTATAACTTTCTGATCAGAGAAACACATTAGTTTACATTTTATCGACGGGCACCTTAATTTCATGTATGGATTAGGAGATCTACAGGCAAACTGGGCCAGGCCGATACCTCCCTCTTTGCGAGTCGCACAGCGTAGTCAGTAAATTCACCTATCCTGAGATTCTGTGAGCCAAACCATGTATTGCGGGAGTGAATCCGGTGAACAGTATTAGAAAAAGACACCTTAATTCACCGTATGAATGTTAAAGTACAGTGTAAAACCGATGAAGACCGTTAAGTATTGGTATACATATAGTCAAACTTTTCCCAAAAGCCTCACCTTCCGTGATGATAACCTGCTGTATCGATAGAATTACTTCGTGTTCACAGAAGGAAGTTAGTATGCATATTAGTCACGGGCACCTTAGTTGCATGTATGAATTAGAATATCCAGATTCAAAACGTTCGAGAACAATACCACCATCTTAGACAGTTGATCGGCCAAGTCAGTAACCACACATATCCAGTTAACATGAGAGTTAAACCAGGTATGCAGAGTGTGAATCCGCTGAACGGTATTGGCAATACACGCCTTAGCACACGGTTTGAATAATCAAATTGAGCATCAGACAATATGAGAACGTTACCAATTGTTATAATGTCAAACGTTTTACCGAAGGCCGTAAGTTACGCGAATCTCACAGGCTTCACCGCGAATGCAACTTCGTGTTCAGAGGATCAAATTAGTAAACGTTTTAGTGACCAAGACCTCATTTTATTATGAATAAGAAGATCAAGGTTCAAACCATTCGAGAAAGTTACCACCTTCTTTGAGGTTCAAACGGCTTAGTCAATAGCTCCAAGTCATTCTTTTTACCGAATACCTCAACTTCCGAGAACACATCCCGCTGTAGTCAGTGTCTCGCATATTGTTCACGGAGTCAAATTAGTAGACATTTTGGAGACGGGCACCACATTTTTGTGAAGAAATATCAACATCGAGAGTCAAAGCATTCAGGAACATTATCAGTGTCCTTGAGAATAGAAGAGCTAAGTCAATAGCTTCACATATCCTGTGATACCGAGATTCGTACCAGGTACTCCAGGAGTAAATCACCTATGCGGTATTGGTAACATACACCTTAATTAGCGGCTACAATATTTAAAAGCAGTGTCAAAACGCAGTTGAACCTTGCCTATTTGTATAAAGTCATACTTTTTACCGAATACCTTACATTTGGAGAATATATCCAACTGTATCCAGAGTGTAACTTCGTGTTCACAGAAGCAAATTAGTACACATTATATTATTATTAGTACACATAATTTCATGGATGAACAAGAATGTCGAGCGTCATACAGTTAGGGAGCGTTACCACGTTTTCTGAGAGTCGCACAGCTAAGTCAATAGCTGCACCTATCCTGTGATACCGATAGGGAAATCAGGTATTCCAGGAGTAATTCCGCTGAGCATTATTGGACATAGACACCATAATTCAAGCTATGAATATCAAAGACAGAGTCAAACCGATGTAGAACGTTACGTAATGTTTTACAGTCATACTTATTAACGAAGTCCATACATTCCGAGACGCTAACCTGTTGTGTCGAGAGTAAAACATTGTGTCCAGAGAAATAAATTATTATAGATTTTACTGTCGTGCACCTTATCCTCATCTAAGAGTTAGAATATCGAGTGTGAAATCGTTAGATAACGATATTACCTCCATTGAGTGTCGAACGGCTTATTGAATAGCTTCACTTATCCTGTGTTTCAGAGAGTCAACCAGGTGTTCCGAGTGTAAATTCGCTGAACAATATTTGCAATGGACACCATATTTCACGGTTTTATTACTAAAGTACAGCGTGACGTCATTTGAGAACGATTCAAGTTGGTATAAAGTCAATCGCCTTACTCCAGACCATACTCACCGAAAGCCTAACCCGCTCTATCGAGAGTATAACTTAGTGTTTATTGAAACACATTACTAAACATTTCATTGTCGGCACCAAAATTTCATGTACGAATTAGAAAATCGATTGTGAAACCGTTCAAGATCGTTACCACCCTCTTTGACAGTGGAACGGCTATGTCAATAGCTGCTCATATCTTGTGATTCCGAAAGTCAAACCATGTTCTCCAGTTGTAAATCCGCTGTTACTGTATTGGCAACAGACACCATAAGTTACGGAATGAATATTACAGTAGAGAGTAAAACCGACAGTGAACATTTCAGATGTGTACAATGATATGCATTCAACGGAATACCTTACATTCCCGGCTGTAGGGAGTGTCTTGCTCCGTTTTCAGGGAAACAAATTGGTATACACTTTAGTGACGGGCACCTGAATTTCATCTATGAATTAGAAGATCGAGCGTCAAACCGTTCGAGAGCGTTGCTACGTTGCTTGATATTCTAACGGCAAACTGTATAGCATCACCTATCATATGATTCCGAATGGCAAACCAGGTAATCTGGGAGTAAAACCGCTGAAAAGTATTGAAGATCGACACTTTAATTCACGGTTTGAATGTTAAGTTAGAGCGCCAATCCGTTGTAGGACGTTACCTGTTGGTACAGAGTCAAACTTTTTACCGAGGCCTTACCTTACGAGATGCCCAACTCGCTATTGGGAGTATCTTCCTTAGTGTTCAGAGAAACACATCATTATACACTATAGTGACGGGAACATTAATTTCATTTACGAATCAGAAGATAGAGGTTCTGTCTCCTCGAGAGCGATACCACCTTCTTTGAGTGACGAACGGCAAAGTTAATAACATTACCTGTCCTGTGATACTGAGAGTGATGTCTCGTATTCTAGGTGTAAATACGCTGAACAGTGTTGGCAATAGACACCTCAATTCGCGGTTTGAATATTAACGCAGGCCGTCAAGCCGAAGTAGAAGATTAAATATCTTGTGCAGTTTCATTCTGCATTTCGAATCCTAACCATCCGAGAAGCTAATCCACTGTATCGAGAGCACAACTTTGTGTTCAAGNTTTACCGAAGGCCTTACCTACCGAAAACCTCACCTGTTGCATGCTGGGTATAACTTCGCGTTCACAGAAACAAATTAGAATTCAGCTTTGTGTCGCGCACCCGAACTTCGTGTATGAATTAGATGATCGAGGGTCAAATCGTTCGAGACCGTCACCACCTTTGTGAGTCGATCGGCTTCATATTTCCTGCAATTCCGAGAGTCGATGCAGATATTCCGGGAGTACATCCGCTGTACGATATACGCAATAGACGTCTGAGTTCGCGGTATAAATATTGACGAACAGAGTGAAACCGTTGTGGGAAGTTATTTATTATTATGGTGTCAATCATATTACCCAAGGCCTCACCTTTCAGGAAGCTAACTTGTTGCATCTACAGTGCAACTTCGTGCTCAGAGACGCAAATTAGTATACTTTTTAGTGTCTGGTATCTTAATTTGGTGTATTAACTTGATGATCGAATGTCAAGTCGTACGAGATTGTTACCACCTTCGATGAGGATGGAACGACTACGTCTATAGCTTCACCTATCCTGCTATTCTGAGAGTCAATCCAGGTATTTTAGGAGTAAATCCGCAGAACAGTATTCGCAATAGACACCTAAATTCACGGCATGAGCATTGAAGTAGGGAGTCAAATCGTCGGAGAACATTACCAGTCTTTATAAAGTCATTCTTTTTGCAGAATACGTGACCTTCCGAGAATGTATCCCCCTGAATCCAAAGTATAACTTCGTGATAAGTGAAACTAATTAGAATATATTTCAGTGACGAGCAGCTTAATTTCATGTTTGATTTTGAAGGTCGAGGGTCAAACCGTTTGAGCACGATACCACCCTATTGAGAGTCGAACGGCCAAGTCCATAGCTACACGTATCCTGTGATTTCGAGAGACCAACCAGGTACTCCAGGAAGAAATCCGTTGATAAATATTGGCAATAGGCATCACATTTCACGGTTTGGATATTAACGTAAAACGTCAGACCGATGCAGAACGTTACCTATACGAACAAAGTAATTCTTTTTACCGAATACTTTACCATCCGCCATCCTATCTTGCTGTAGCGAGTGCCATGCTCATTTTTCGCGGAGTGAAACTAGTAGACATGTTAGCACGCGGACACCACATTTTCATGTATGAATTTCAAAGTCGAGAGTCAAACCGTTCGAAATCGATACCTCCTTCTTTGGGAGTCGATCAGCTGTCAATAGCATCACGAATCCTGCGAGTACGATCGTCAAGCCAGCTATCCCGGGGGTAAATCCGAGGAACAGAATTGGCCCTAGACTCCTCAATTCACTGACTGAATATCAATGACGCGCGTCAAGTCGTTGTAGAACGTTACCCATTCGTATGTAGTAAATATTTCTTCCGAACGCCTTACCTTCCGAGAAGCTATACCGCTGTTTCGAGAGTATGACTACGAGTTCAGAGAAGCAAATTATTATACATTTTTGTAACGGGCACCGTAATTTCATGTATGAATTAGAAAATCGTGGGTCAAAACGTTCGTGTTCGTTAACACTTTCCTTGAGAATCGCACGGATATGTCAAAGCCATCCCCTATTCTGTGATTCTGATAGTCAAACCAGGTGCGCCGGAGAAATTCCACAGTAGAGTATTGGCATTAGACACCTTAATTCGCAGTTTGAATATTAAAATAGAGCGCCAAACCGTTTGAGAACGTTAACGATTGCTATGAATTCAAACGCTTTACCGAAGAACATACCCTCCGAAAGACTAACCTGCTGTATCGGGAGTGTAACTTCGTGTTCAAGGAAAGAAATTAGTATTCATTTCAGTACCGCGCACGTTAACACCATGTTTGAATTAAAAGATCGATGGTCAAACCGTTCGAGAACGTTACCAGCCTCTTTGAGAGTCGAACGGATAAGACAATAGCTTCAACTAGCCTGTGACACCGAGAGTCCGATCAAGGTAATCCGGGAGTAATTCCCCTGAAAGCTATTGGAAATAAACAGAGCAATCCGCGGTGTGTATATTAATGTAGAGAGGCAAACCTTTGCAGAACATTACCAATTAGCATAGAGTCCTTCTTTTTCCGGATACCATACCTTCGGTGAACCTATCCGGCTGTATCGAGCGTATATGTTCGTGTTCAGGGAAGCAAAGGAGCATGAATTTTAGTGATGGGCAACTTAATTTCATCTATGAATCAGAGGATCGAGGGTCAAATCTTTCGGGATCGTTACCACAGCTCTTTACTGTCGAACGGCTACGTCAACAGCGTCACCTATATTTATTCTTTCCATAGTCAAGTCGGGTATTCAAGGAGTAAATCCGCTGAACTGTTTTGGTAATAAGAACATTAATTCACGGTATGATTATTAAAGTAGGGAGCCAAACTTCATGAGAACGTTATCAATTTGTATAACATCATAATCTATACCGCACACCTTACCTTCCGGGAACACAGTCAGCTGTATCATGTCTATAAATTCGTGCTCAGTGAAAAATATTAGCATTCATTCCAGTGAGGAGCACCTTAATATCATGAATGAATTAATGGATCGAGTGTCAAACCGTTTGACGCAGTTACCACTTTCTACGATACTCCAGCAGCGAACTGAATAGGTTCACATATCCTGATTTTCCGTGCGCCATACCAGGTATTACGGGAGCTAATCCACTGAAATGTATTGCCAATAAACACCATAACTCACGGTATGAAAATTAAGGTGAAGCGTCAGACCACTTGAGAACGTTACCAATTCCTATAAAGTCAAGCCCTTTTAAGGAAGACCTTGCACTCCGAAAAACTAACCCGCTGAATCGGGAGTATGACTTCGAGTTCAGAGAACGAAATTAGTATTCATTTCAGTGACGGGCACCTTAACGGCTCTACACAAATATGTAACGTTGACCGATAGTTTGAGGGTCTGCTTTCATATCCGAACCGTGAATTAAGGTGTCTGTTGCCAATTCTGTTAAGCGGCTATACGCTCGGAATATCTAGTTGACTCTCGGTATACCAGCATAGGTGAAGCTATTCACATAGCCGTTCTTCTCTCACAGACGGCTGCAACATCCTGGAGCGGTTTGACGTTAAATCTTTTACTTCACACATGAAGCCATGGTGCCCGCGACTGAAATGGATAGCTATTTCATTTTCCGAACATGAACTTATACCCTCGATACTGCGGGTTAGTTTTTCGGAGGATAAGGTCTACGGTAAAACGTTTGACTTTTCACCAATTGATAACGCTCTCACACGGCTTGACGATGTACTTTAATATTCAAACCGAGAATTATGGTGTCTAGTGCCAATACTCTCCAGCTGATTTACTCCAGGGATACATGGCCTGACCTTCGGAATCACGGGACAGGTGAAGCTATAGACTTAGGCGTTCGTCGCCATCAGAAGGTTGTAACATCCCCGGACGGTTTGACCCATGACCTTCTCATTCATGAATTAAATTAAGGTGCTCGTCACAAAATTGTATACCAGTTCGTATCTCTGAAAGCGGTATTATACTTTCGATACAGCGAGTCAGCTTTTCGGAGAGTAAGGCACTCTGCAAGACATTTAACCCTACACGAACAGTTAATGATCTACAACAGATTGCCGGCCTGCTTTAACATTCAAATCGTGAATTCAGGTGTCTATTGCCAATACTGTATAGCGCATTTACTCTCGGAATATCAGGTTTGCCTTTCGGAATCACAAGACAGGTGAAGCTATTGACTTAGCCGTCCTTCTTTCAAGGAAGGTGGTAACGACCCCGAATGGTTTGACCATCGACCTTCTAATTAATACTTCAAATTAAGAGGATCGTCAATAATATGTACATTAATTTGCTTCTCTGAACACGATTTTACACTCTCCAGACAGCGGGTCAGCACCTCGGTGGGTAAGGCCGTCGGTAATAGGTTTGTCTCTATAATAATACGTAACGCTGTTGAACGCCTTGACTCTGTACTTTAATACTCATAACGTGACTTAATGTGTCTATTTCAAATAATGTACAGCGGATTTTCACCCGATATACCTTGATTCATTCTCGGAATCGCAGGATATGTGAAGTTATTGATATAGCCGTTTGACTCTCAAAGAAGGTGCTAACGTTGTCAAACGGTTTGATCCCCGATCTTCAAATTCATACATGAAATAAAGGTGACTGGCGCTAAAATATATACTCATTTGTTTTTCATGTCAGGAAATTATGCTCTAGGTACAGCGGGTTAGGTCCGCGGAGACTAAGGTCTCCTGTACAAAGGTTTTACTTTGTACCAATTGGAAACGTTCTCAAACAGTCTTACGCCCCACTTTATTATTGAAAGCGTGAAACGAGGTCTCCGTTCGGCAATAGTGTACAGCTGATTTGCTCCCGCAATGCCTGGTTGGACTCTCGGATTCACAGGATCGGTGAAGCTATCTACTTATCTGTGCGACGCTCAAAGAAGGTGGCATCGTTCACAAGCGATTGGACCCTCGACCTTCTGACCCAAACAAGAGGATAAGGTGCGCGTCACTGCGGTGAATACTAATATCGTTTTCTGAACGCAGTGTTATATTGTCGACAAAGCGGGTCAGTTTTTCGGAGGGTAAGGCATTTGGTAAGAAGTTTGCCCCTACACTAATATGTATCATTTTACTAGGGCTTGACAGCCTGCTTTACTATTCAAACTGTGAATTGACGTGTGCATTGCCAATACTGTACACAGAATTTACTGCCGAAATATCTGGTTTCACTCTCGGAATCGCAGGGTATGAGAAGCTATTGTCGTATCCGCTCGTTCCTCACAGAAAGTGACAACGTACTTGAGCGGATTGACCAGCGATCCTCTAATTTATCCATGAAGTAAAGCTTCCCGTATACTGAAGTGAATACTAATTTCCTTCTCAGAGAACAAAGTTATACTCTCAATACAGCGACTCCATTTTTCCGAGGGCAAGGTCTTTGGAAATACGTTTGACTTTATAGCAATTGCTGTCGTTCCAAAACGGGTTCACGCTGTATTTTAACATTCAAACAGCGAATTAAGGCGTCTATTGCCAATGCTATTCATCGGATTTACTTCTGGAATACCTGGTGTGACTCTCGGAATCACAGGATATTTGTAGCAACTAACATAGCGGTTCGTATTCCGTAGAAGGTGGTAACGTTCTCGAACGGTTTGAATCTCAATCTGCTTATTCATTCCGAAAATTAAGTTGTCTTATCTGCTACAATGCCCACTTATATGTTCAGGTAAACATAAAATTAGTCTCTCGCGACAGTGGGTTTCATTCTCGATAAGCAAGGTTTTCGGCATAAAAGTTTGACTCTATTCCAAGTTGTATCGATCTCCGTCGACCTGCATCTCGACTCTAATATCCATACCGAGGAATAAGATGTCTGTTGCCAATAATTTGGAGCGGATTTACTCCTGGAACGCCTGGTTTCTGGATAAGAATCACAGGATAGGTGAAGGAATTGATTTAGCCGTTCGACCCATAGCGAAGCCGGTCCGTTTGACACTCAACCTTCTAATTCATACAGGAAATTAAGGTGACCGTCTCTCAAATGGATACTATTTGGCTTCTCTCAAAATGAAGTTATACTCAACATACGGCGTGATATCTTCTCGAATGGTACGGCCTTCGGTAAAAAGATTGACCCTATACCAATTCGTAACGTTCTACAACGGTTTGATTCTGAACATTATTATTCATACCGTGGAATAAGCTGTCTATTGCCAATACTGTTCAGCGGATATGCACCGAGAATACTGTGTATGGCACTAGGAATACCAAGAAGGGTGAACCTATTGACATAAATGTCGCACTCTCAAAGAAGGTGTCAACGTTCTCTAACTGCGTGACTCTCGGTATTCTAATGGATACATGATGTTATAGTGCCCGTCACTGAAATGAATACTATCTTCTTTCTCTGAGCACGATGGAATACTTGCCATGAAGCGTGTGCGGCTCGCGGATGGTAAGACTTCCGGCGAAAGGTTTGACGCTATGCTAATAGGTAACGTTCATCAACGGTTTGACGATCTGCTTTATCATTCATACCGCGAATTAATGTGTATATTGCCAATACCTTAGACCGGATTTACTCCCAGAATACCCGGTTTAATAATCGGAATCACAGGATAGGTGAAGCTATCGACTTACCCGCTCGGCACTCAAGGAGTGTCGGTACGTTCTCGAAAGGTTGGACACTCGATCTGCTGATTTATTCGTATAATTAAGGTGCCCCATCGGCTACATGCTCGATTATTTATTTAGGTGAACGTTAAATTAGTCTTTCACTACAGCTGGTTACATTCTCCGAAGGCAATGTATTTCGCAGAAACTTAAATCTATTCCACGTTGTAACGTTCTACATGGGCTTGAATCTACACTTCAACATTCGTACCGTGAAATAAGGTATCTGCTGCTAATACTCATCAGCGGATTTTCTCTCAGATTACCTAGTTTGACTCTCGGAACTACAGGATAGGTGGAGCTATTGACTTATCCTTTCGACTCGCGTAGAGGGTGGTAGCGTTGTCGAAAGGTTTGACACTCGATCTTCTTATTCATAATGAAATTAAGCTCCCCGTCACTAAAATGTTTACTAGTTTCTTTCCATGCACATTAACCAGGGCACTGGCTACAGCGGGTTAGGTTCTCGAATGGAATGGTAATCGGTAGAAGGATTGACTTTATGCGCATTGGTAATGTTCTCCGACAGTTCAACTCTCTACATTAATATTCATACCTTGAACTATGGTATCTATTGCCAATACTGAACGGGGCAATTTGTCCTGGAATACCTGGTTTGCCTATCGGAATCAAGGGAAAAGTAAAGCTAGTGACTTAGCTAGGTTCTCGGAAGGTAAGGCCGGCGGTAAAAACTTTGCCACTATACAAAATGGTAACATTCTCAAACTGAATGACGCTCCACATTAAGATTCATATCGTGAACTGGGATGTCTATTGCCAATACTCTTCAGCGGATATACTCTCGGAATGGCTCATTTGACACTCGGAGTCATGAATGAGGTGAAGCTATTGACTTAGCCGTTCGATCCCAAAAGAAGGGGGTAATGTTCCCAATGGGTATGACCCTCGATCTTCTAATTCATACAAGAAATTAAGGTGCCAGTCCCTGAAATGAATACTAATATGCATTTCTCAGCACAAAGTTATATTCTCGGTACAGCGTGTTATGCATTCGGAGGGCAGCGAGCTTCAGAAAAACGTTTGACTTTATTCCATTTGCTAGCTTTCTTGAACGGTTTGGCGTTCTACTTTAATATTCAAACCCAGTATTATGGTGTCTATTTCCAATAGTGTTCAGACGATTTGAACCCAGAGTACCTGGTTCAGCTTTCGGAATCACAGGATGAGTGATGCTATTGACATATCCGTTCGCCTCACTCAGAAGGTGGCAACGTTCCCGAGCTGTTTGGCACTCGATCTTTTTTATACATAAAATTATGGTGCCCATCATTGAAATGTATACAAATGTGTTTCTCTCATCACGAAGCTATACCCCCGATACAACGGGGTGGGTTCTCGGAAGGAAAGTCCTTCGGGAGAAATTTGATCCTTTGCCAGCAGGTAGCGTTCTACAACGGTTTGTCTCAGTACTTTAACAATAGTACGGTGAATTAAGGTGTCTATTGCAAATGCTGTACAGCGGATTGACTCCCGGGGTACCTGCTTTGACACTCAGTATCACAGGATAGGTGACGCTATTTACTTACCTGTGCGACTCTCAAAAATGCTGGTAACGTCCTTCAACGGCTTGACCCTCGATCTTATAATTCATACGTGAAATTAAGGTGGCCGTCACTAACACGTGTACTAATTTATTTCTCTCAAAAGGAAATTGTACTATCGATGCAGCGGGCTTGTTTCTCATTAGATAAAGCCTTCTGTGAACAGTTTGACAATATACAAATAGGCAACATATTACAAACGTTTAACGCTCTACTTTAACATACATATCGTGAATTAACATGTCTATTTGTAGTTCTGCACTGTCGATTGATTCCCGGAATAGCTTTTCTGACCCTCGGAATCTGAGAATAGGTTAAGCCGTTGACTTAGCTGTTCTACACTCGAAGATGGTTGTATCCGTCTCGGTCGGTTTGACCCTCTACTTTCTGATTCATAGTTGAAATTAAGTAGCCTATCACTAAAATATATACTATCTTACTTCTCGGCCCACGAAGTTATACTCTTGATACAGCGCGTTAGCTTCTCGGAGGGTAAGGCCTTCGGTGAAAATTTAGTATCCATACCAAAAGGTAACATTGTACATCTATGTGACTCTGTTCTTTAATATTTATACCGGGAAGCAGGGATTTTTATGTCGATACTGTACAACGGATTTACTCCCGGAATACCTGATTCGACTCTCGCAGCACAGGATAGATGAAACCCTTGCCTTATCCATACGACTATCAAAGATGATGCTATCGTTGACGAACGACTTGGCCCTCGATTTTCTAATTCATACATAAGGACAAGGTGCCCGTCACTGGAATGCATACTGATTTCTTTCTCTGAACGCGACGTTATGCTCTAGATCCAGCAGGTCAGCTTCTCGGAAGGTTATTTATTCGGCAAGGAGAATGACTTGACTCTTTAAGGTGCCCATTACCAAAATGTATAACATTTTGCTTCTCTAAATTCGAAGTTATACCTACGATACAGCGTGTTAGGTTCTCCGAAGGTAGGGAATCCCGCAAAGTGTTTGTCTTTATAGCAATTCTAACGTTCTCGCACGGTGTAACGCTCTATTTTAATATTCAATGCGCAAACTAAGGTATCTATTACCAATACCGTTCAGGGTATTTACACCAGGATTACCCGATTATACTCTCAGATTCACAGTACAGATGAAGTTATTGACATAGCCGTTCGTATCTCACAGAAGGTGGTATCGATCTCGAGAGTCTTCACGCTCAATCTACATATTCATTATGAAGCTAAGGTGTCCGTCACCAAAATGTCTACTGAGTTGTTCCGCTGAACACGAAGTTATGCCCACGATGCGGCGGGTTATGTTCCCGGATGGTAAGGTGTGCGATAAAGAGTACGACTTTACACCAATTGGTAACGTTTTCAATCGGAGTGACTCTCAGCTTTAATATTCTTGCCGTGATTTGAGATGCCTATTGCAAAACTGTTCAACGGATTTACTCCCATAATACCTGGTTTAACTCACGGAATCAGAAGATATGTGTAGCTACTTACGTAGCTGTGCAAATCTCAGAAAAGGCGGTAACGTTCCCGAACGGTTTGACCATCGATCTCTTAATTCAGACATGGTGTTAACGTGCGCGTTACTGAAATGAGTACTAATTTCATTCTGAGAACACGAAGTTATACTCAAGGAACAGCGGGTTTGTTTTTCGGAGGGTAAGGTCTTCTGCAGAACGTTAGACTTTGCAGCAATTGGTAACGTTCTACAACGATTTGACGCTCGACCTTTCATGTATTAAATATAAAGCTGCTCGTCACTGAAATGTATACAAACTAGTCTCTCTTATCACGAAGTTATATTCTCGATACAGCGGGATACATTCTCGGAAGGTCACGTATTCGTCAAAAAGAATGACTTTATAAAGACTGGTAATGTTCTCCGTCGATTTGACTCCCTACTTTAATGCTCATGCCAGAATTTAGGTGTCTAATGCCAATAGTGTTCGGCGGATTTACTTCCCGGAATACCTGGCTTGACTATCGGTATACTAGGATAGGTGAAGCAATTGACCTAGCCGTTCGTCTCTCACGGAAAGTGGCAACGTTCCCGTGAGTGTTGGCACTCAATGTTCTAGTTCATATATGACGTTAAGGTGCCGGTCACTGAAATGAATACGAATTTCCTTTTCTGAACACGAACTTATTCCGTCGGTGAAGACGGTGAGGTTCGCTCAAGGTAAGGTCCTCAGTAAGACGATTGAGTTTAAACCATTTTGTAACGATCTCGAACGGATTGCAGCGTTACTTTAGACTTCAAACCGTGAATCAGTGTGTCTATCACCAAAACCGTTCACCTTATTTACTCCTAAAATACCTGGTTTGACTCTCAGAATAGCAGGATGGGTGAAGCTGTTGACTCAGCCGTCCGACACACAATGAAGGTGGGAAAGATTTCGAACAGTTTGACACTCGGTCTTCAAAATCATACATGAAATTATGGTGCGCGACACAATAATGTCTGCTAATTTGTTTCTCTGATCACTATGTTACACCCACGACTCAGCGCGTTACATTCTCGGAAGGTGAGGTGTCCGGTAATGTGTATGACGTTATACTAATTGGTATCGCTATCGAGAGGTTTCACTCTGTACTTTGATATCCATACCGTGAACTAAGGTGTATTATGCCAATAATCTACTACGGAGTTACACCAGGAATACCAGGTTTGACTCACGGAATCACAGGATCTGTGAATGTTTTGAACTAGCCGTTCGAACATCAAAATAGTCGGAAAAGTTAACGAACTGCTTGATCCTTGATCTTCTAATTCATACATAAATTTACGATACCCGTAACTGAAATGAATACTATCTTCTCACTCTGAACACGAAGTTATGCTCTCGATACAGCAGGTTAGTTTTTCAGAGGGTATAGTTTTCGGGAATTCGTTTGACTTTATAGCCATTAGTAATGTCCTCAAACGGTTCGAAGCTCTACTTTAATATGCAAACCGCGGGATAAGGTCTCTATTGCCTATCATGTTCAGCGGGATTACGTAAGGAATACCTTGTGTGACTCTAGGAATCACATCAGGGCTGTCGCTATTGGCTTATATGTGCAACTCTCGAAGTAGGAGATAACGTTCTTTAACGGTTTTACCCTCGACCTTCTAGATCATACATGTAATTAAGGACGCCCATCTCTAAAATGTATGATAATTTGTTTAATATCCACCCAAACCATATATTCCGGTAGCAGTTGCCCTGTCCAACGCTGGAAATAAACACCTTAATTCTCGGATTGAATATTAAAGTAGAGCGTAAAACGATTTGATGACGTATAAAGACATACGTTTTACTGAAGACCATACTCTCCGAAAGTACAACGCGCTGTAGCAAGTGCCGTCCTTTGTATACACGGCTACAAATTATTAGCCATTTTAGCAGATGGAAACCTCATTTTGATGTATGATTAGCAAAATCGCGAGCAAAACATGATCGAGAACGTTACAAACTTATTTTAGTAACGAACGTCCAAGTGAATACATGCACCTATCGTGTGATTCCGAGAGACAAGGCAGGTATTCCCGGAGCAAACCGGATGTACAGAATTGGCGTTCGACACCATAATTTACGGTATAATTATTAAAGTACAGAGTCAAACCGTTGTTGGACGTTACCTATTGCTATATGTTCAAACTTTTTACAGAAGTCCTTACCTTCCGAGAAGGTAACCCGCTGTAGGGAATGCCTTGCTTACAGTTCAGAGGAAGAAATTAGTATACAATATATGACGGGCATCTTAATTTCTTGTATAAATTAGATGATCGTTGGTGAAACCATTCGCGAAATTTACCACCCTCTGTGTGAGTCAAACGACTTGGACAATGACTTCATCTTTCCTGTGTTTCCGAGAGTGAAACTAGGCATTCCGGGAGTAAAATAGATACTATAGTAGATACTTTAAGTCACGGTAAAATAGTGAAGTATATAGTCAAAGCGTTGTACGACGTTGCCTATTCGTATACAGTCAAGTGTTTTACCAATGGCTTTACCATCCGAGAAACTAACCCGCTATATTGAGTCTATTCGTGTTCAGAGAAGCAAGTTAGATTACATTTTAGTGATGGGCATCTTAATTTCATTACTACTTATAAGATCGACGGTCAAGCCGTTCCTGAATGTTACCACCTTCTCTGAGTGTCGCACAGCTACATGAATAGATTCACATACCCTGTGATAGCCAAGAGTCAAACGAGGTAATCCGCGATTAAAGCCGTTGCACAGTATGCCGTTATACAACTCATTTCGCGGTATAAATATTAAAGTACAGAGTAAAACCGTTGTAGAACGTTACGAATTGTTATAGAACATAACTTTTCACCGGGGTTCGTACCTTCCCAAAAACTAACCCGCTATATCGAGGTCATTACTTGGTGTTATGAGAAGCAATTTAATGTACATTTTCGTGACAAGCACCATAATGTCCTGCATAAATTAGAAAATCGAGTGTCAAACCGATCGGGAATATTACCACAATATTTGAGGGACGAACGGCTAAGTCTAAAGCTACACGTATCCAGTTATTCCGTGCGCCAAACCACGTATTCCGGGCGCAAATCCTCTGCAGAGTATAGCATTAGGTACTCTATTGCGCGGTATATATAACAAAGTGCATAATCAAACCGTTGTAGGTCGGTGCGGATTGGGATAGAGTCAAACTTTTTCCCGAAGGCCGTATCTTCCGAAAAGTTATCTCGCTGTATCGAGAGTATAACTTCGAGCTTAGAGAAGCAAATTAGTGTCCCTTTCAGAGACTGCTACATTAATTTCATGCATGATGTAGAATATCGAGCGTCAAATTGCTCGAGAACGTTACCACCTTCTTTGAGAAACGAACGGCTACGTCGATAGCTTCACCTATCCTGTGGTTCCGAGAGTCAAACCCGGTATTCGTGGATTAAATCCCCGTACAGTATTGGCAATAGACAACATGGGTAATGTATTGAACACTACAGTACATAGTCAAGCCGTCGGAGAACGTAACGTGTTATTATAGCGTTAATCTTCCTACGATGGCCTTACCTTCCGAGATGCCTTGCATGCTGTAGGGAGTGCCTTGCTTAGTGTTCACCGAGAGAAATTGGTAGTCATTTCTGCAGGCGGGCATCTTATTTCCCTGTACGAATAGCAAAATCGAGAGTCAAACCTTTGTACAGCGCTGCCACGTTTTCTGAGAGTGAAAGGTCCAAGCCAATAGCTCCACCTATCCGATGATTCGGAGAGACAATCCAGGTACACCGAGAGTAAAGCCACTGAACGGTATTGGCATTAGACACCTTACTTCACGGTTTGAATATTAAAGTGGACCGTCAAAGCGTTGTGGAACGTTACTCATTGGAATAGAGACAAATCTTTTACCGAAGGCCTTACCTTCCGAGAAGCTATTCCAATCTATCATGAGTATGACATCGTGTTCAGGGTAGCAAGTTGGTATACACCTTAGTTCCGGGCACCCTAATTTCATGTATCAAATGTAATGTCGAGAGTCAAACCGTAGATTAACGTGACCACCGCTTTTGCGCCTCGAACGGCTAACTCAGTAGCTTCAACTATCCAAAGATTTCCGACAGTCATACAAGGTATTCCTGGAGTAAATTCCCTGTGCAGAATTGACACCTTATCTCTCGGCATGAGCATTGAAGTGGGGAGTCAAATCGTAAGGGAACATTACCAATTGTTATAGAGTCATTCTTTTTACCGAAGACGTTACCTTCCGAGCACCCAAACAGCAGTATCGAGGGTATAACTTCGTGTATTGACGATGGAAAGTTGTTAATTTCACCATTGTTCTTATAAATGTATCTATAGGTATGAATATTGTGTCTATTATAACCTTTTTGCCTAATGGTACATGAGGTAAATGTCGTCGAATCTATTAGCTAGGTCCGACAATATTATTTCTATAATTAATAATGTATCGATTAAATGTTACTCACTTTCTATTTGACCTATCCTTCTATCTCCTTGTGTAATTGTATCTAATACGTTTTGTGATGCTTCATCATGTATGAAACTGCTGATTAATGCTCATGGTTCTGTATTATTTGAGAGATTGTATTCTGTTTGTCATAGAGTTTGTCTAGAATTTCATTCACAAGTTTCAGGTCAGTTTCGTCCAATGTCCCATATAATGGATTAGATATACTACCTAAGGCGTTAATAGG
>NIJG01000307.1:28694-56721 GCA_002201625.1 Euglossa dilemma | reverse complement strand
ATATTAGGGTGGATAGTAAAATCGTTTGAGGGTGTTACTAATTTATATAAGGTCATACTATTTATCGGACACCTAACCTCCTGGGGACACATCTCGCTGTATAGTGGGTATAACTTCGTGTTCACAGAAACAAATTTGTAGTCATCTTAACACACGTACACATTAATATCATGTATCAATATGAAAGTCGATGATCAAACCGTCAGAGAACGTTACCACCTTGTGCTAGATTCGTACTACTACGTCAATAGCTTCACCTGTCCTATGATTTCGAGAGGCAAACTACGTAATTCTAGAGTACGTCCGCTGAAAGGATTGGCAATTGACAACTTAATTCACGGTTGGAGTATTAAAGTAGAGCCCCAATACGTTCGAGAAGGTTTCCAACTGGTACAAAGTCAAACGTTTTACCGAATAACTTATCTTCCTAGAACCAACACCGAACTAGCGATTGTCTGCCTTAGTTTTGAAGAAAACAGATTACTGGATATTTTAGCTGTCGGTCAACAGAATTGCATGTATGAATAATGAAATCCAGAGTCAACGCGTTCGAGAAACATACTATCTTCTTCAGAACCGAGCGGCTAAGTCAATGGTTTCACATATCCTGTTATCCGTTGGTAATGCCAGCCATTCCGGGAAGCAATCCATTGTGCAGTACTATCAATAGACATTTCAATTCACGGTACGAATTTTGATTTCGAGAGTGAAACCCTTCGAGCACGTTAGCACTTGCTATGTAGTCGAATCTTGCACAGAAGATCTTCCCTTCCGAGAAACAACATCCGCTGTAGCGAGAGTATATAATTGTGCTCAGAGGAACAAATTTGTATGTATTTAAGTGACGGTCACCTTAATTTCATGAATAAAACAGAAGATCGAGTGTCAAGTCGTTGGAGAACGTCTCCGCCTTCTTTAATGGTCGGACGGCTTAGTAAATAGCATCACCCGTCCTATGATTCCGAGAATCAAACGAGGTATTCCGGGAGTTCATCCGCTTTGCACTATTGGCAATGGACACCTCAATTCAAGGCATGATTAGTACAGTCGAGCGCCAGATTGTTTGAGATCGTTACCAATTGGTATAAAGTCAACCGATTTACCGAAGACCTATCAGTCCGAAAATCTAACGCATTGTATCGAGAATATAACTTCATGATCAGAGAAAAGAGATAGAATTCGTTTCAGTGACGGGCACCATAACTTCATGAATGAATTAGAAGATTGATCGTCAAACCGTACGAGAACGTTGCCACCTTCTGTGAGAGACGGACGGCTAAGTCAATAGCTTCACATATCCTGTGTTTCTGAGAGTCATACCAGGCATTTCTGGAGTAAATGCGCTGAACAGTATTGACAATAGAACCACTATTTCACGTTTCGAATATTACAGCAGACAGTCAACCGATTGTAGAACGATACCTATTGGTATAGATTTAAACACATTCCAGATAGCCTTACCTTCGGTGAAGTTAACCCGCCGCGTGGAAAGTATACCTCCGTGTTCAGAGAAGGAAACTAGTAAACATTTTAATGACGCCGACCTTAGACACATTATGAATAAGATTACCGAAGGTCAAACCTTTCGAGAAAGTTTCCAACTTGTCTGAGATACGAAAGGGTAAGACAATAGCTTCACCAATCCTGTGGTTCCAAGAGACAAATCTGGAGTCGCACAAGTAAGTAAATATGAAAGTACTCAGTTAAACCGATGAAGGACGTTACGTATTGGTATAGAGTCAAACTTTTACCTATGGTCGTACCTTCCGAGAAACTATCCCGCTATATCGAAAACATAACCTTGTGTCCAGAGAAGCAAATTAGTAAAGATTATAGTGATCTGCTCCTTAACTTCATGTATGAATTAGATGGTCGAGTGTCAAGCGGATTGAGAACTTGACCGCCATCATTGAGAATCGATTGGCTAAACCAATAGCCTCACTTATCCTGTGATGCCTGGAGTCAAACCAGGTAATCCGAGAGTAAATCCGCACAAGAGGATTGTCAATAGATACCTCAATTCCTCGGTTTGAATATTAACGCAGCCCAACAAGCCGCTGTAGGACATTACATATTCCTGTAGGGTTAAATTTATTACAAAATGCCTTACCATATGACAAACTATATCGCTGTATCGGGAGTATAAGTCCGTGTTTAAAGGTACGAACTAGTAAACATTTTAGTGACGAGCACCATAATTTCATGTATGAATTAGAACATTGATGGCCAAACCATTCGAAAACGATACCACCCACTTTGAGATTCGAAAGACTTGGTCAACAGCTTCACCTATCCGGTTGCTCTGGGAGTCAAATCAGGTAATTCGGGAGTAAATCCCCTGAGCAGTATTGGCAATAGACACTTTAATACACGATTTGAATATTAAAGCAGACAGTCAAACCGTCGGAGAACATTACGGATTTCTATAAAGTACTTCTTTTAAAAGTACCTTTCCTTCCTGAAAACTATCCCGCTGCTGCGATTGCCCTGTTAGTGCCCACGGAAGCATTGCAGTTAAAATTATGACAGAAGCACACCTTATTATCAAATATGAATTAGAAGATCGAGTGTCAAGCCGTTCGAGAAGGTTGCAATCTTCTTTCAGATTCGAACGGCTGAGTCAAAAGCTCCACATATCCTGTGACTCTGAAAGTCAAACAAGATATTCCAGGCGTAAATGCGCTCTACAGAATTGGCAACAGAAACTTCAATTCACGGCTTGAATATTGAAGCAGGCCGGGAAATCGTTGTAGAACATTACCTATTGGTGAAGGGTCAATATCCTTCCTGAATGCCATTTCCTCCGAAAAAGAAACCCGCTCTAGCGACAGTATAACACCGTTTTCAGAGAAAGATATTAATATTCTTTTCAGTGAAGGGGACCATAATTTCATTATGAATTAGAAGATCGATGCTCAAACCGCTCGGAAACTTTGCAACTTTTAAAAAGAGACGAACGGCTATGTTATATGTTTCACGTATACTGCGGTTCCGAGAGTCAAACCAGGTACTCCGGGAGCCAATTCTCTGAACTATATTGCCAATTGACATCTTAATACAAGGTTTGAATAGTAAACTAGAGCGTCAATCCGTTTGAGAACATTACCATTTCGTACAATGTCAAACACTTTACCGATGGTCTTACCATCGGAGAAGCTATCCTGCCGATTCGGGAATATAACTTCGTGATCACAGAGGTAAATTAGTCTTCATTTCTGTGTAATGCGCCTTAATTTCATGTCTGAATTAGTAGATCGAGGGTCAAACGGATCGAGGAAGTTACCACCTTCAGTGAGACACGATCGGCTATGTCAATAGCTTCACCTATCCAGTGATTGTGATAGCCAAACCCGGTATTCCTGGAGTAAACGCGCAGTACAGTATTGGCAATAGTCACATTAATTTTCAGTATAAATAGTAATATAGAGGTTGGAACCGTCGCAGAATAGTACCTGTTGGTATATGGTCACATTTTGTACCGGATACCTTACACTTCGAAAAGCTAACCCGCGATATGGGGAGTATAACATGGTGGTGAGAGGGACGATTTGGTATATATTTTATTGACGGGCACCTTAATTTCATGTATGAATATGAATATCGAGAGTCAAGTCCTTCGAGAACGTTACCACCTTCTGCGAGAGACGATTGGCTACGTCAGTAGCTTCACCTATCCTGTTAGTCCGAGAGTCAAACCAGGTATTCCGTGAGTAAATCCTCTGAACGTTATTGCACGGTACGAAATTACAATAGAGAGTCAAGCCGTGGGAGAACATTACCAATTGGTATAAAGTCAACAAATTTACGCAACACCTTTCCTTCTGAGAACACAGCTCGCAGTAGCGATTGCCTTGCTTTGTTTTCACAGGAACAAATGAGTAGACATTTTAGCAGGTGGACACCGTATTTTCGTGTGTGAATAGGAGGATCGAGGGTCAAACCTTGCAAGAACGATACCACCTCCTTCGAATGTCGAACTGATAAATCAATGCCTACACCCATCCTGTGATTCTGAAGGTCAAAGCAGGTATTCCGGGTGTAAATGTACTGTACAGTGTTGGCAATACATACTTCAATTCACGGAATCAATATGAATGTACAGAGTCAAGCTGCCGCAGAACGTTACGTATTGGTATGGAGTCTAACATTTTACCGATAGCATTACCTACGCTGCAGCTAGCCCGCAGTATCAGGCGTATAACTTCGTGTTCAGGGACACACATTAGTATCCATTATAGTGATGGGCAGCATAGTTTCATGTATGAATTACTAATCCGAAAGTCAAACCGTTCCAGAACGTTACCACGTTTTTGAGGGACGCACAGCTACGTCATTAGCACCACATATCCTGTTATTCCGTGAGTCAAACCAGATATTCCGGGAGTAAATACGCGGAGCAGTATTGAAAATAGACACCCTACTACACGGTATAAACATTAAAGTACAGCGTTAATCCGTTGAGACTGCTACGTTTTGGTATAGAGCCGAACTTTCTACCGACGGACTCACCATTCGAGAACATAACCCGCTGTATCGAGAGTATAACTTCGTGCACAGCGAAGCAAATTTGTGTGCATTATAATGACGGACACCCTGATTTCATGCATGAATTACAAAATGCAGGGTTAAACAGTTCGAGAACATTACTACCCACTTTTCATGTCGAACGGATAAGTCAACATCTCCACCTAATCTGCGATTCCAAGAGTCAAACCGGGTATTCCGAAAGCAAATCCGCTGAACAGTATTGGCAATTGACACCTTATTTAATTGTTTAAATATTTTAGTAGGTCGGCAAGCCGTAGCAGAACATTAGCTACTCGTGTGGGGTCAAATTTCTTACAGAATGCTTTACCCACCGAAAAACTGACCCGATATATCGAGCGTACAACAGCGTGATCAGAGGTGCAAACTAGTATACATTTCAGTGACGAGCACCTTAATTTCATGCACGAATTAGAAGAATGAGGGTCAAGCAGTTTAAGATCGTTACCACCATCTGTGAGAGACATCCGGCTAAGTCCATCGGTTCACATATCCTGTGATTAGGAGTGTCCACCCAGGTAATCCGCGAGAAATTGCGCTGAACAATTTTGGCAATAGACACCTTAATTCACAGTTTGAATATTAAACTTGACAGTCAAATCGGCTGAGAGCGCAACCAATTGGCATAAAGCCAAACGATTCACCGAAGGCTTTACGTTCCAAGGAAATAACACCCTGTATCGAGTGTTGTGCTTAGTGCTCACGGAAACAAATTAATAGATATTTATGCGGACGGAAACCTAATTTTTATATACGAATAGAATAATCGAGAGTCAAACCTTTCGATAACGGTCCCACCATCTTTACGGACGAACAGCTAAGTCAATAGCTTCACCTATCCTGTTCCTTCGATAGCGAAACCAGCTTTCTGGGGGACAATACGATGAACAGTATTGGCTATACACACCTTATCTCGCGGTATGAAAATTAAAGTACAGACGTTAACCCGTGGAGAACGTTAGCAATTGGTATAAAGTCAGCCTTTCTACCAATATCAATACCTACCGAAAACATAACCGCTGCACCGAGTGTGTTGCTTAGTGTTCACGGATAAAAATTAGTAGGTATTTTAGCACATGGAAACCCTATATTTATGTATCAATAGAAAAATCGGCAGTCAAGTCGTTCACGAACGCTACCACCTTCGTTGAGAATCGAACGGCGAAGTCAATAGCTTCACCCATCCTCTGATTCCTAGAGCTAACCAGATATTCCAGAAGTAAATCCGCTGAAGTGTATTGGCAATAGACACCTCTATTCACGGTGTAAATATTTAGGTACAGCGTCAAAGCGATGTAGAAGAATATCAACTGCAATAAAGACAAATTTTTTCCGGATAAACTACCTTCCACGAACATAATCCGTTGTAGCAATCGTCTTTCTTACTGGGTACGGATACAAATAAGTACACATTTTAACTGACGCTCGCATTAATTTCATTTATGAATCGAAACATCGAGGGTTTAACCGTTCGACATCTTTACCACCTACTTTGAGAGTCAAACGGCTATGTCAATACCTTCACCTGTCCTGGGATTCCGAAAGTCAAACCAGGTGGTACCGGAGTAAATCCGCTGAACCGTTTTCGCAGTAGACATCTTAATTCACGGTATGAATATTAGGGTAGAGCGCAAACCGTTGTAGAACTTTACCAATTCGTATATAGTCAAACTTTTTACCGACGGCCCTGCCATCGAAGAATACCTTCCCGCTGTTGGGAGTGCCATACTTAATGTTTATGGATACATATAATTATACATTTTAGTGACGTCATCCTCAATTACATGTGTGAAGTAATAGTTCGAGGGTCAATCCTTTCGTGAACATTACCTCCATCCCTGAGAGTAGAATGTCTATGTCAGCAGCTTCACCTATCACGTGATTGCGTGAGTTAAACCAGGAAATCGGGCAGTATATCCGCACATCAGTATTGGGAGTGGACTCCTTAATTCACGGCCTGAATATTAAAGTACAGCGACAATCCGTTGCAGATCGTAAGTTGCTGCTATCTAGTCAAACTTTTTACCGAATGCCATACCTTCCGAGAAGCTAACCCGCTGTGCCCAGGGTATTAAATCGTGCTCCGAGACTCAAATTAATAGATATTTTAGTGACAGGCTCCGGAATCTCATGTATTGAACTAGAGGTTCCAGGTTCAAAGCTTTCGGAAATGTTTCCACCTCCTTTGGTAGACTTGCGGCTATATGATTAATAGCTTCATACATCCTGTGATTCCGAACAGAAATAGCATAAGACACCTTAATTCAAGATATGAATATTAAAGAAGGGAGTCAGCCCGTCGGTGAACCTGACCAATTTTTACAAAGTCAATCATTCTACCGAATACCATACCTTTCGAGAACCCAAGCCGCTCAAGCGATAACCATACTTCGTGCTCACAGAAACCAATTAGTAGACGTTTTAGTAGATGGGCACCTTATTTTCGTGCATGAATTGCAATTTCGAGAGCCAGGATGTTCGAGAACGTTACCACCTCCTATGAACGTCGAGCGGCTAAAACCCATCCTGAGATTCCGATTGTCAAAACAGGTATTCCGGTAGAAAATCCACTGTAGAGTATCGGCAATGGACACTATAATTGACGGTTTGAATATTACGGTAGGGAGTATATCTGTTTCATGACATTACCATTTGGTATAAAGCTAAACGTGTTATGGAAGAGCTTACCCTCCGAATGCCTAACGCACTGTATCGAGAGTATAACATGGTGTTCAGTGGTAGAAATAGCTATTCAATTTAGCAGCCGGACACGTTTTTTCTATGTACGAATAGCAAAATCGAGAGTCAAACCGTTCGAGAACGTTACCCCACTCTTTGAGATTCGGAGTGCTATTTCACAAGCTTCACCCATCCCGTGATTCCTGTTGGCAAACCACGTATTCCGGGAGTAAATACGCGGTACAGTATTGGAATTAGCCACCCTAGCTCACGGTATAAATATTAATGTGCACAGTCGAACCGCAGTAAAACGTTACGTACTTGTATGGAGTTAAACTTTTTACCGTGTACCTTATCTTCCGGGAACCAAACCCGCTGAATCGAGGATTGCGTTTCGAGATCTGAAATCTAAATTGGTATACATTTCAGTGATGAGCACCATAATTTCATGTAGGAATTAGAAGAGCCGGAGTCAACACGTTCAGAAATTTTACCACCTTCTACGAGAGTCGAACGTCTATGCCAGTTGCTTCACTTATCTTGAGATTCCGAGAGTGTAACCAAGCATTCCGGGAGCCAATCATGTTTACACTATTGGCAGTCGACACCATATTTCAGGGTGTCAATATTATGGTAGATTGTCAAACCGTTCGAGAACGTTTCTAACTGGTCTAAAGTATAACATTTTACCGAAGGCATTAGCATCCGAACAGCGTAACCTGCTGTAGGGAGTGCCTTGCTTAGTGATGTCGGAAATAAATTAGTAGACATTTCAGCAGACGGACTTCTTATTTTAAGTTATGAATAGCGAAATCGAGAATCAAACAGTTCGAGAAAGTTACCCCACAATTTGAGATTCGGAGTGCTAAGTTAATAGCTTCACACATCCTCTGATTCCGAAAGTCAAAGCAGATATTCCGGGATACAATTCCCAGTACAGTGTTGGCGATAGACACCTTAATTCACGGATTGAAAACTAAAGTATAGCGTCAAACCGTTTGAGAACGTTAACAATTGCTATGAAGTCAAACTGTGTACCGAAGACCATACATTCCGAGAGCACGACCCGCTGTATCTAAAGTATAAGCTCGTGGTCAGAGCAACACATTATAATACATTAATGACGGACACAATAATTACTTGTATGAATTAGAAGAGCGAGGTTCAAACGCGTCTAGAACATTACCACCTTCATTTTGAGTTGAACGCGAAAGTCAATATTTACACCGATCCTCTGTTTGAGAAAGCCAAGCCAGATATACCGGAAGTATTTTGGCTGAACAGTATTGGCAATAGACACAATAATTCAATGTTTGAAAATTAATGTAAAGCGTCAAACCGGTTCATGTCGTTACCAGTTGTTATAAAGTCAAACGTCTGACCGATGACCTTACCCACCGAAGAGAAAACCCGCTGTATCGAGAGTATGACATCGTGTTCAGAGGAGCAAATTAGTATACGTTTTAGTGATGGGCACCTAAACTTCGTGTATGAATTAGAAAATCGAGAGTAATCCCATAGATAATGATGACACCTTCTTTGGGAGTCGAGCGGCTAAGACAGTAATTTTCCATATCCTATGATTCCGAGAGTCAAATCAGGTACACCTGGAGGAAATCTCCTGTACAGAATTGGTAACTGACTCCTCAATTGACCGTTTCAACATTAACGAACAGTGTCAAGCCGTTGTTGAACCTCACCTATTGGTATAAAGTCATTCATCCTACCGAATTCCTTACCATTGGAGAACGTGGCGCCCCGTATCGAGAGTATAACTTCGTGTTCACAGAAGCAATTTATTATGCACTTTAGTAAGGGGCACGTGGATTTCATGTATGAGAAAGAAAATCGAGGGTCAAACTGTTCGAGAACGTTACCAGCTTCTTTGAGAATCGAACGGCTAAGTCAATACCCTCACCTATCGTCTGATTCCTATAGGCAAACCAGGATTTTCGATACTAAATCCGCTGAACATTACAAGCAATAGTTGCCTTATTTAATGGTATGAATATTATTGTAGAGATTTATGCCGTTGGAGGACAATACAGCTTGGAATATAGCCAATGTTTTCTTCCGAATACCGTGTCTTCCGAGAACGTATTCCTGTAGCGATATATTAAAATAATATTCCTCTCAACAGATATGTGGGCATTGTAGCAGATGGGACACCCTAATTTCTTGTACGAATTGGAATATCGAATGCCAAACTGTTTCAGAACGATACAACTTTCTTCGAACGACGCACAGATAAGTCAATAGTTTCAAGTAACATGTCATTCCGAAAGTCAAGGCAGGTAATCCGGGAGTGAATTTACTGAACAGTTCTGCCACTGAACACATTACTCCACGGTTTGAATATTAAAGTAGCGAGCCAAGAATTCGGATATCATTACCGATTGGAATAAAGACATACTTCATCCCGAATACCTATCCTTCCGAGATGCAATTCCGTTGTATCGAGAGCAAAAATTCATGTTCATGGAAGCAATTTGGTATGCAGTTTAGTGACGGACAGCTAATATTCATGTATGAATTAGAAGATCCAGGCTCTAACCGTCGAGATCGTTACCGCCTTCCTTGTGGGTTGAATGGCTAAGTCAATCGCGTCACCCATCCTTTGTTTCCGTGGGCCAAACCGGGTATTCCGGATGAAAATCCGCAGAACAGTATTGGCATCAGGCACTATAATTCAGCGTATTAACATTATAGTACCGAGACAAACCGTCAACTGCAATAAGATCAAATTTTTTACCGAAGGCCTTACTTTGTGAGAATACAACCCGTTGTATCGAGAGTGTAACTTCCTGTTCAGAGAAGCAAATTTTATCCAATTTTGTCAGAGGCACCGTAGTTTCATGTATGAATAAGAAGATCGTGGGTTACACCGTTCGACAACGTTACCACCTTCATAGAGAGTCGCACATCTAAGCCAATGTCTTGAATTACCCTGTTATTCCTAGCACCAAAACAGTCATTATGGGAAAAAATCCTCTGAATTATATAGGCAATTGACACGCTAATTCACGTGATGAGCATTAAAGTAGAAAGACAACCTGTCGGAGGTCATTAAAAATTGGTATAGTGACATTCTTTTTACCGAAGGCCTTACCTTCCGCAAACCAAACAGCTGTATCGAGAGTATAACTTCTTTCCAGAGAAACAAATTAGGATACATTGTCCTGGCGGTCATCTTAATTTTATGTATGAATTGGAAGGTCCAGTGTCAACCCGATCGAGCGCGTTACCACCCGCTTCCTGGGTTGAACGACTAAGTCAATAGCTTCACCTGTCCTGTGACTCCGAGAGTCAAACACGGAATTCCTGGAGTAAATTCGCTGAATTGTATTGGCATTATGCACCTTATTTCACGATGTGAATATTAACGTAGAAAGTCAGTTCGACAGAGAACATTACCAATTGGAATACAGTCACTCCTTCTACCGAATACATTACCTTCCTAGAACCTATCCCGCTGTAGCGAGTGTCATGCTCAGTGCTCGGGGAAACAAATGTGTAGGCATTATAGCAGATGTACACCTTATTTTCCTATATGAAATAGAAGATCGTGTGTCACACCGTTCGAAATCGTACCCATCTTCTTGGGAGCCGAGTGGCTAAGTCAATAGCGACACCTGTCCTGTGATTCCGACAGTCAAATCAGGTAATCCGGGAGCACGTCCGCTGAAGAGTATTGGCAATTGACACATTAATTCACGGTTTGCATACCAAAGTAGATCGTCAACTAACTTGAGAACGATACCCATGGGTATAAAGTCAAACTGGAGTCAAAGTCAAACGCCTTACAGGATAATTTATCTTCCGAGAACATAACCGACTGTATCGTGGGTATTACCTCATATTCACAGAAAGAAATTAGTATTCATTCTAGTGACGGGCACCATAATTTTGTGCATGAATTAGAAGATCGACTGTCAAACCGTTCGAATACGTTATCACATCCACTGAAAGTTGCACATCTAATTTAATAGCTGCAGCTACCATGTGACTCAGAAAGGCAAATCAGGCATTTTAGGAGTAAATGCACTCAATAGTATTGGCAATAAACACCTCAAGTCATGGTATGAATATTAGGGTAGCGAGTAAAACCGATTAAGCACGGTACTAACTTGTATAACGTCATACTACATATCGCATACCTTACCCTTTGGGTTCATATTCAGCTGTATCGTGGGAATAACTTCTTGTTTTGGGAAACATTTTAGTACACATTTTAATGGCAGGCACCTAATCTTCATGTATGAATTAAAAGACCGAGTGTCGAGAACTTTACCACAATTCATGAGGGCCATACAGCTATGTCAGTAGCTCCACGTATCCTCTGATTCCGAGAGACAAATCTGGTACCCGGGAGTAAATCCGTTGAATAGTGTTGGCAATAGACACCTTAATTCGTGGTTTGAATATCAAAGCTGGCCGTCAATCTGTTGTAGACCATTACCCATTTGTGCAGAGTGAAATTGTATACAGAAGCCTTTCCCTCCGAATAGCAAACCCGCTGTGTCGAGTGTATAACATCGTGTTCAGAGGAACAAGTTAGTAAACATTTAATGTCGCGCCCAATAATTTCCTGTATGATTTTGAGGATCGAGTGTCAAACCGATCGAGAGGGTTACCACCATCCGTGAGTATCGGGCGGTTAAGTCAGTAGCATCACCTATCCTGCGTTTCCCCGTGTCAAACCAGCTTCTCCGGGAGTAACTCCACTATAATGTATTGACATCAGAAACTTCAGATCGTGGTATGAGTATTAAATCTGATCGTTAAACCGCTTGAGAGCGTTGTAAATATATATAAAGTCAAACGCTTTACTCAAGGCCATACCCTCCGACGAACTAACCCGCTGTATCGAGAGTATAACATGGTGTTGCGAAGAACGAATTGGTATTCGTTTTAGTGACGGGAACCTCAATTTCATGTTTGAATAACAAGATCGAGGGTCAAATCGTTCCAGGACTTTATTACCTTTTTTGAGAATCGAACGGCTATCTCAAAAGTTTCACCTATCCTATGATTCCGAGAGTCAAAGCAGGTGGTATTCCGGGAGTTAATCCGTTGAACATTGTTGGCAATGGTAATGGCGATATACAGAGACAAACCGATGTAGAAGGTTAGTTATTGGCAGAGAGTCGTAGTTCACACCGGGGCCCTCACTCTTCGCGAACTGAACCCTCTATATCGAGTGTATCACTACATGTTCAGAGGGATAAATTGGTATTCATTTCAGTGACGAGCACCTTATCCTCGTGTATAAATTAGAAGATCGAGGGGCAAACCGTTCGAGAACGTTGCCACCTTCTGTGGGAGACGAACGGCTACGTCAATAGCTTCACATATCCAGCGATTCCGACAGTCAAACCAGGTATTCCGAAAGCATATCCGCTGAACAGTATTAGTAATGGACATCATCGTTCACGGCTTGAATATTAAAATAGAGAGTCAAACCGTTTGAGAACGTTACCACACGCTTTGAGTGTCAAACGGATAAGTCAATAGCTTCACATATACAGTGGCTCGGAAAGTCAATCCAGGTATTCCTGGAGTAAATACACTGGATATTATTGTCAATAGATACCTTAATTCGCAGTGTGAATATTAAAATAGAGCGTCACACCGTGTGAGAACGTTACTAAATGCTATAAAATCAAACGTTTCACCGAATACCCGACATTAGGAGAACCTAACACGCTCTTGCGAGTGCTTGGCTTAATGTTCACGAAAACAAATTTGCAGTAATTTTAGTAGACGGACACGTTATTTTCATGTATGAGCAGCAAAATGGATAATCAAGCCTTTCGAGAGCGTTACCACCTTGTTTGATAGTCTAATGGCTAAGTCAATTGCTACACCTATCCTGTGATTCCGAGAGTGCAACCAGGTATTCTGGGTGTAAATCCGCAGCACGGTATTGGTAGCAGAAACCTCTGTTCACGGTATAAATGGTAAGGTACATAGTCAATTCGTTGTAGCTCGTTACGAATTGATATAGGGCGTAACATGTTATCGAATGCCTTTTCTTCCGAGAAGCTAACCCTTTGTATCGATATATTTCTCTGTCTTCAGAGAAGCACACTAGCATACGTTTTAGTGACGGGTACCTTATTTTCATGTATGAGTAGAAAAATTTGAAGTCAAAGCGATCGAGAACGTTACCAGCACTATATAGCGTCGCACATCTAAGTCAATAGCTTAACCCATACTGTGAGTCCGACAGTGAAACCAGGTATTCTTGGAGTCAATTCGTTGCATAGTATCGGCATTAATGACCCTACTTCCCGCATTAAATTTAAAGTACAGAATCACACAGTTGTACAATGTTACCTATTGGTATGGAGGCAAACATTTTTCCGACGGCCTTACCATCCGAGAAGATAGCCCGCCGTATGGTGAGTATAACATCGAGATCAGGGAAGCAAATTAGTATACATTTTAGTGACGCAGACCTTAATATCATCTAAATATTAGAAGATCGAGAATCAAACCGTTCGAGAACGTTGCCGCCTTTTTTGAGAGTCGAAACGATAAGTCAATAATTCCACCTGTCGAGTAATGCCGTGAGTCAAACCACGTGTTTTAGGCGTACATCCGCTGTACAGAATTGGCCATATACACCGTATTTAATGCTATAAACATTAAAGTACACATCAAACCCGCTGTAGAATGTTACCACCATGGTTGAGATTCGAACGGCTGAGCAAACAGCAACGGCTACCCTGTGTTTCCGTAGCGACAAACCTGGTAATCCAGGAGTAAATCCGCGTAACAGTACTGGCAGTAGACACCTTAATTAACGCATTGAATATTACGGAAGAGAGTCAAATCGACGGTGAACATTACAGACTGGTACAAAGTCATTCTTTTTACAGATTACCTTACCTTCCGAGAACATAACCGGCTGCAGGTAGTGTTTGGCTTAGTGTACAGTGAAACTAATTGGTACTCATATTAGTCACGGGACTCATTATTACATGTGTGAATGAGATGATCGCGAGGCAAACCGTTCCAAAACGTTACCACCATCATCGAGAATAGCACATATATGGCAATAGCTTCACCTGTCCTGCGATTCCGAGAGCAATACCTGTTATGTCAGGTGTACATCCGCTGAACTGTATTTCCAACGGATACCTTATTTCATAGTTTGCAAATCAAAGTAGAGCGTCAAACCGATTTCAGGCATTGCCAATCGGTGTAAAGATCATACTCCATACCGGTCAGCTTACCATCCGAGAACATAACATGCTGGAACGAGGGTGTAACTTCGTGTCGAGAGACACACATTTCTATACATTTTAGGGACGGAGACTATAATTTTATGTGTAAAAAAGAAAATCGATTGTCAAAACTTTGGGCACCATTACAACCATCCATGAGATTCGAACGGCTAAGTCGAGGACTTCACCTATCCTGTCATTCCGAAAGTCATATCACGTATTCCGGGAGAATATCGGCTAAACAGTATTGACAATAGACACCTTTGTTTGTGGTCTGAATATTACAGTAGAGCGACGAACCGATTGTGAGCGTTACCAAATGGTATAAAGTCTAACGTTTTACAGAAGCCCTTACTATTCGAAAAAATTACCCACCGTATCGAGAATATATCTTCGTATATAGAGAAGCCTAATAGAATACACTATAGTGATGGCATACTAATTTCATGTATAAATCAGACGGTGGAGTGTAACACAGTTCGAGACCGTTATAAACTTTCATGATATTCGAACAGCTATGCCACGTGATTCACTTATCCTGTGTTTCCGAGAGTCATAGCAGGTATTCCTGGAGTACATACGCTGAACAGTATTGGAAATAGACACCATTATTCACGGCCTTAATATTAAGGCAGAGCGTCATTCAGTTTGAATACGTTAGAAATTGGTATAAATGCAAACGGTTTACGGAAGACCTAGCCATCCGCGAAACTGACCCGCTGTATCGAGAGTATAACTTCCTGTTCAGAGAAAAAAGTTAGTTTCCATTTCATTGACGGGCACTTTAACTTCACGTAACAATAAGACGATCGAGGGTCAAACCGTTCGGGAACGTTACCATCTTCTGTGGGAGACGATTGGCTAAGTCAATAGCTTTCCCTATGCTGTGGTTCGGGGAGGAAAACTGGGTATTCCGGAAGTAAATCCGCTGAACAGTTTTGCCAATGGACACCTTAATTCACGGTATGAATATTGAAGTTGAGCGTGAGCCGTTTGAGAACGTTACCAATTAGTATTAGGTCAAACGTTTTGCTGACAACCTCACGCTCCCAAAGCCTATCGCGCGTTATCGGGAGCATGATTAGGTGTTCAAAGGTACAAGGTACAGAGGAACATTTTAGGCCCGGGCACATTAATTTCATGTATGCAGTAGAGGAATGATTGTCAATCCATTCGAGAACGTTACCACCTTCCATGAGAGACGAACGGCTATGTCAATTGTTACTAATATCCTGTGATTCCGAGAGTCAATCCAGGTATTACGCAATTAAATGCGCAGTACTGTCCTAGCAATAGTCACCTTAATTCACGGTTTCAATTTAAAGTAGAGCGTCAATAATTTTGAAATCGACAACAATTAGTATAGAAGTCAAACGTCTTTCTGATGACCTCACCCACCGAAAGTTTAATCCGTTGTATCGGGAGTGTAACATTGTGTTCAGAGGAACAAATTAATCTATAGTTAAGTGACGGGCACCTTAATTATATGTATGAATTAGACGATCGAGGGTAAAACCTTTCGGGAACATTACCACGTTAGCTGCGAATCGAACGGCTTAGTTAATAGCTGCACCTATCCTATGATTCCGAGGGTCAACCTATATATTCCGGGCGAAAATCCGCAGAACAGTGTTGGCATTAGACACCTTATTTCACGGTTTTAATATTAAAGTAGAGCGTCTCTGCATTTGTGAATGATATCCATTGGTATAAGGTCAAACGATTTACTGAAAACCTTACACTGCGAATATCTAATCTGCAGCGTCGAGAGTATATCACGAGTTCAGTGGAAGAAATTACGATACATTATAAAGACGATCGCCGTAATTTCATGTGTGAATCAGAAGATCGAGTGTAAAACTGTTCGCAAACGATACCACCTTCTTTGAGGGACGCACAACTAAGTCAATAGCTCCACCTATCCTGTGATTCCGGGAGTCAAACGATGTACTCTGGGACTAAATGCCCAGCACAGTACTGGCAATAGACACCATATTCAAGGTTTGAACATTAAAGCAGACCGCCATACTGTTGCAGAACGAAACGTATTGCTATAGTGTCACATTGTGTACCGAAGGCATTACCTTCCTAGAAGCTAACCCGCAGTATCGAGGTTATAACTTCGTGTTGAGAGAAAAAAATTAGTACTTATTTTAGTGACGGGCATCGTAACTTCATATATGGATTAGAAGGTTGAGTGTCATACCGTTCTAGAGCGATACCACCTTTCATGAGAGTCCAAGGGCTAAGTCAATATCTTGACGTCCTCTGATTCGGAGAGTCAAATCAGGTATTCCGGGAGTATACACGCTAAACAATATTAGTAATAGATGCCCTAATTTACGGTATGAATACTAAAGGAGTGAGTGAAACCGTCGGAGAACATTACCTACTCGTATAAAGTAATTCTTATTACCGAATACCTCAACTTCCGAGAACACATCCCGCTGTAACGAGTGTCCTGCTTAATGTTCTGGGATGCATATTAATAGATATTTTAGCAGACCGACACCAAATTTTCGTGTATACATGTAAATACTCAGTGCGGCTGCGATCGAGAACGTTACCACCATCTATGACCTTTGTATGTCTAAGTTATTTGATTCACATATCCTATGATTCATAAAGTCAAACCAGATACTCGAGCAGAAAAAGCTGTGCACGGTATTGGCAATAGACACCTCGGTTCACGGTTTGAATATTAAAGTAGAGTGTCAAACTGTTTGAGAGCGTTACCAATAGCTATAAAGTCAAAGTCCTACCGAAGGCCTAACCTGCCGCGAAGCTCACCGGCTTGATCGACAAAATATGTTCGTGTTCAGAGAATGAAATTCGTATTCATTTCTTTGACGGGCACCTTAACTTCATGCATGAATTAGAAGATGGAGGGTCAAAACGTTCTAGAATGTTAACACCTTCTGTGAGAGACGAACGGCTATGTCAATAGCTGCACCAATCTTGTGATTCCGAGCGTCGAACGTGGTATTCCGGGTGTAAATCCGTTGTGCAATATTGCAATCTACGCCTTAATTCACGGTATAAATACTAAAGTAATGAGTCAAACCGTCGGAGAAATTAACCTATTCGTATAAAGTCATTCTTCTTACCGAATACATTACCTTAAGAGTACCAAACACGCTGTTGCGGGTTTCTTAGCTATTGTGCACGGAAACAAAATGGTAGACATTTTTGCTGTCGTACAGCACATTTTCATGTATAAATATCAAAATCGGGAGTCAAACCGTTATAGAACGATACCACCATCTTTGGGAGTCGAACGGCTAAGTCAATAGAACCACCTATCCTGTGATTCCGAGAGTCTAACTAGGTGTTCCGGGAAAGAATCCGCTGAACAGTTTTGGCAATAGACACGATAATTCTCGGATTGCATATTGATGATGAGCATCAAACCGTTGGAGAACGTTACCTCCCTCTTTGATGGTCGAAGAGCTAGATCAATAGCTTCACCTATCCTGCGATTCCGAATGACAAATCAGGTATGCAGGGCCAAATACGCGGAACGGCTTTGACCCTAGACAACGTAATTGACGTATAGAAAATTGAAGTGGAGAGTGAAACTGTTTGATATCGTTACCAATTGGTATGAAGTCATTGTTTTTACCGAATACCTTACCTTTCGACAACCTAACCAGCCGTAGCGAGTGTCTTGCTTAATGTTCACGGATACAAATTAGTTGACATTTTTGCATTCGGAAGCCCAATATTCATGTATACATAGAAAAATCCACAGTCACCCCGTTCGGGAACGCTGCCACCTTCATGCAGAATCGAACGGTGAAGTCAATAGCTTCACGCATCCTGTGATTCCTAGAGTAAAACCGGGTATTCCAGGATTTAATCCGCTGAACAGTATTGGTAATAGACACCTTAATTCGGTGTTTGAATATTAAAATAGAGCGTCAAATAGCTTGAGAACGTTTCCTCCTTTTACGAGAGACGAACGGCTAAGTCAATAGCTTCACATATCGTGTGATTCCGATAGTTAGAACAGATATTCTGGCAGTAAATGCGGTGTACAGTATTGGCAATAGACATCCCAATTCACAGTTTGAATATTAAGGCAGGCGGTCATGCCGCAGCAGAACGTTACCTATTAGTGTATGGTCAAATTTCTTACAGAATGCCATACCCACCGAAAAGCTGACACCCTTTATCGAGAGTATAGCACCACCTGTAGAACACGAAATAGGTATTTATCTCCGTGACGGGCACCATATATTCATGTATGAGTCAGAATATCGTTGGTAAAACAGCACGAGAACGTTGCCACCGTCAGTGAGGGACGAACGGCGACGTCAATAGCTTGACCCATCCTGCGAATCCGATAGTGAAACCAGGTAATCCGGAAGCAAATCCGTTGAATGGAATTGGTAATTGACTCCTTATTTCACGATTTGAATATTAAAATAGTGCGTCAGACCGTTTGAGAACGTTACCAATTGCTATAATATCAAACGTTTTACCGAAGACCTTTCCATCCGCGAACCTCACCCGCTTCATCAAGAGTATAACTTCGTGATCAGAGAAAGAAATTAGTATTCATTTCAGTGAGGGGAACCTTAATTTCATGTATGTATATGATGATCTGGAATTACACTGCTCGAAACCGTTTCCTCCTTTAATGAGAGTCGCATTACTATGGCAACAGCTTCACCTACCCTGCGATTCCGAGAGTCTAGCCAGTCATTACGGGTGTATATCCGCTGATCGCTATTGGCAATGGACACATTAATTCACGGTATGCATATTAAAGTACAGTGTCAAACCGTTGTAGCACGCAAACAATTTGTATAAAGGCAATCCTTTTACCGGCGGCCTTACCATATGAGAAGCCTAACCCGCTGCATCAAGAGTATAAATTCGTGTTCATTTCGGTGACGAGCACCTTTTCTTCATATCTGAATTAGAAGATCGAGGGTGAAACCGCTCGAAAGCATTGCCACCTTCTCTGATCGACGAACGGCTAAGTCAATAGCTTCACCTATCCTGTGATTCAGTGAGACAAATCTGGTACCCTAAGCCGATGAAGAGTATTGGCAATAAGCACCTTCATTCACGGTATGAGTATTAAATAAGACGGTCAAACCGTTCTAGAACGATACTCATTGGTATAAAGGCAAACCTTTTACCGAAAGCCTTACCTGCCGAGACGCTAACACGCCGTATCGAGAGTATAACTTAGTGATCATAGAAAGACATTCGTATGCATTTTAGTGATGGGCGTCATAAGTTCATGTATGAAATAGACGATAGAGGGTCAAACGGTTCGAGGAAGTTACCACCTTACCTGGGAGATGAACTGCAACATGAACTGCTTCATATATCCTGAATTTCCGAGTGTCATATCAGGTAATACGGGAGTAATCCGCTGAAAAGTATTGGCGATTGACACCTTAATTCACGGATTGAATATTATAGCAGAGCGACAAACTGCTAGAGATCATTTCCAACTGGTCAAACATTTTATACGTGACCTTTCCGTTGTGACGCCAGACAAAATCCAGCCTACGCATCACTGGAAACCGCCCAGAAAATAACCGTTGCAATATTTGTCAAAATTCAGCCATAGCATAACCGGAAACCGCTCAGATATCAACCGTAGCAAAATCAGCCCAAACCAGTCAACACATGATGAGAAACCGCCTACTCAACCAGAAAATGGTATTATAAAATCCGAGCAGAAACGAATAAATCAGTTCCACATTATACCTCAAACAGAACGTTTCTACATTCCTATACATATCCTGAAAACCAACGCTAAATATTTAATACTATTGAATATCTGAATTACACTTATATTACGGAATAATTATTAATGTAAGAAACCTAGTTTCTGCTAGAAAGGATCTCTCCACCAAGGTTGATAAGCCGTCCCTGTATATTTTAGTTTAATACTTGTCACGAATATCGTCGTAACACCGTTCGAAAGCATAACGCGCTGTATCGAGAGTATAACAAGTTGTTCAGTGGTACAATAGAGTATACATTTTAGTGTAGTGTAGAACCTACACCGATCATATTATTCCGAGAGTCAAACCAGGTATTCTGGGAGAATACCCACAGTGCAGAATTACCAATGGACACTTTAATTCATGGTATGAATAGTAGTGCGTCAACGCTTTTAACAACGTTACCTATTGGTATATTGACAAACATTTTACCGAAGGCCTTACCTTCGGGGAACCTAATCCTCTGTATCGAGTGTATAACTTCGTGTCCTGAGAACGAAATTTGTATCCATTTCAATGACAGGCACCTTAACGTCTCTGCACAAATTGGTAATATTGACCGATGGTTTGACGGCCTGCTTTCATACTCGAACCGTGTATTTACATGTCTGTTGCCAATTCGGTTCATAGGATTTAGTCCTGGAATATCCAGTTGACTCTCGGTATACTAGCATAGGTAATGCAATTCACTTAGCCGTTCTTCTCTCACCGACGGTGGCAAAATCCTGGAGCGGTTTGACGTCAAATCTTCTAATGCACACATGAAGCCATGGTGCCCGTCGCTGAAATGGATAGCTATTTCATTCTCTGAACACGAACTTATACTCTCGATACAGCAGGTTAGTTTTTCGGAGGGTAAGGTCTACGGTAAAACGTTTGACTTTTTACCAATTCATAACGCTTTCAGGCGGTTTGACGATCTACATTAATATATAAACCGAGAATTAAGGTGTCTAGTCCCAATAATCTCACGCTGATTTACTCCAGGGATACATGGTTTAACTTTCGGAATCACGGGATAGGTGAATCTGTTGACTTAGCTGTTCGACTACCCATAGAATCTGGGAACGATGTCGAACGGTTAGACATCCGATCTTCTCATTCATACATGAAATTATTGTGCCCGACACTAAAATGTATACTAATTTGCTTCTCTGAAAACTAAGATATACCCACGATACATCGCGTTATGTTCTCGGATGGTAAGGGATCAGATAAGAAGTATGACTTTATAACAATTTGTAACGTTCGCAATCGGTTTCACTCTGTACTTTAATACTCATACAGTGAGGCGACGTGTCTATAGCGAATGCTTTTCAGCGCAGTTAATCCTGGAATATCTGATTTTCCTCTCGAAATCACAGGATAGCTGCAGCTATTGGCTCAGGTGTGCGACCATCAAAGAAGTTGATAACGTCCTCGAAATGTTTGTCACTCGATCTTCCAATTCATTCATTATGTTAAGGTGCCCGACGCAGAAATGAATACTAATTTCTTTCTCTGCACATGAAGTTATACTCTCGATTCAACGGGATAGCATTTCGGTGCACTTTTCGGTAATACTTTTGAATATACATCAAATGGTAACGCTTACAGACAGTTTGACGCTCTACTTTAATATTCAAACCGTGAATTAAGATATCTGCTGCCATCTCTTCATTATTTATACCATGAAGCAGGGTACATAAGGCCAATACTAGTCGGCGGGTTTACTTCCGGAATACCTGGTTTGACTCTCGGAATCACAGGATAGGCTAAGCCATTGACTTAGCTGATCGACACTCACAGATGGTGGTAACGTTCTCAAAAGGTTTGACACTCGATCTTCCAATTCATGCATGAAATTAAGTTGCTCGCCTCTAAAATGCATACTAGTTCGATCCTCTGAATACGGTGTTGTACTGTCGATAACGCGGTTCAGTTTTTCGGAGGGTTAGGCATTCTGAAGAAGGTTTGACCGTATACGAGTAGGTAATGTTCTACAACGGCATGACGTCCTGATTTATTATTTAATCCGTGATTTAAGGTGTCCATTGCCAACAGTGTACAGCGGATTTACTCCTGCTGAAGTAAGTGTCAGTCTCGGAACCAGGATAAGTGAAGCTATTGACTCAGCCGAGCGGCACTCAAGGAAGGTGGTAACGATCTCGATCGGTGTGACCCCAGATCTTCTAATGCATACATCAAGTTAAAGTGCCAGTCACTAAAATGCATACTAACTTGTATCTTTGACGACAAAGTTACTCTCCCGATGCAGCCGACTACTTTCTCGGATGGTATGGTATTAGGAAAAAAGTTTGACTTTATACCAACCTGTATCGTTCTCAAGCGGCTTCGTGCTTTACTTTAATATTCAAACAGCGAAATAAGGTGTCCACTGCCAATACTGTTGAGCGGATTTACTTATGATATACCTTGTTTTACTCTCCGTTCGTATTTTGCAGAAGGTGGTAACATTGTCGAACGATTTGACCCACGATCTTCTAATTCATATGTGATGATAAGGTGCCCGTCAGCGAAATGAATATTAATTTCTTCCGCAGGGTTCTAAATTATACTCTCGATATAACGGGATAGCTTCTCGGAGGGTAAGGCAATCTGTAAGTAATTTGAACCTACACGAATGGGTATTGTTCTACAACGGCTTGACGGCCTGCTTTAATATTCAAACCGTGCATTGAGGTTTCAATAGCCAATAACGTACAGCACATTTACCACCGGAACATCTGGCTCGACTTTCGAAATCGCCGGATAGGAGAAGCTATTGACTTAGACGGTCGACCCTCAGAGAGGGTGGTAACATTCTCGAACGGTTTGACCCTCGATCGGTATATTCATAATGAAATTATGTTTTCGGTTACTAAAATGTTTACCAATTTGATCACCTGAACACTTAATTATACTCTCGATGAAGCTTGTGAGTTTCGCGGATGGCACGGCCTTCGGTAAGACGTTTGACTTTATAACAATTGATAACGTTCACGAACGGTTTGATGCTCTACTTTAATATTCAAACCGTGAATTATGGCGTTCAATGGCAAGACACTCCAGTGGATGTACTCCTGGAATACCAGGTTTTACTCTCCGAATGACTGGATAGGAGAAGGTGTTGGCATAGCCGTGCGTCTCTCACGGCCTCATACTCATTATCGGATACCGTACCTTCCGAGAACATAACCCGCTGTATCGTGGGTATAAGTTTGTGTTCAGAGATACAAATCATTAGACATTTTAGCAGACGCACACTTTAATTTCATGTATTAATAGGAAGATCGATGGTTAAGCCGACCGTGAACATTACCATCGTCTTTGAGAGTCGATCGGCTAAATCATTAGCATACTCTATCCTGTGATTCCGAGAGTCTAACAAGGTATTCTGGGCATAAAACGGTAGAACAATATTGGCACTGGACACCTTCATTCACGATTTCATTAGAAAATTGGAGCGTGAAGCCGGCTGAGAACGATACCAATTGGTATAAAGTCAATCGCTTTACCGAGGACCTTACGCTCCGAACGTCTAATCCGCTGTATCTTGAGTATAACATCGTGCACAGAGGAACCTATGACTATACATTATAGAGAGGAGCACCTTAATTTATCGTAGCCATTAGAAGATAGTCTGACACGACGTACGAGAAGGATACCACCTCCATTGAGTGGTGAACGGCTAAGTCAACTGTTTCACCTATTCCAAGATACCAAGACTCAAACCATGTATTCCAGGAGTAAATCCGTTGAACAGTGTTGGCATTAGACACCTGAAGTCACGGTTTAATTATTAACATAAAGCGTACAACCGTTTCAGAACGTTACTTATTCGTATAAAGTCATTCTTTTACCGTATACATTGCATTCCAAGAACATATCCCGCTCTAGCGAGTGTCATGCTTAGTGCTCACGGAAACAATTTAGTGCACATTTTAGCAGACAGTCACCTCATTTTCCTGTGTGAATAGAATAACCGAGAGACTATACTTCCGAGAACGGTTCCACCTAATTTAAGAGTCGAACGGCTATGGCAATTGCTTCACGTAACCTGTTATTCCTATAGTCAAACCGGGTATTCCGAAAGTGAATCCCCTGTACACTATTGCCAATGGACACCTTAATGCTAAGTTTGAATATTAAAGTAGGGTGTGCAACCGATTGAGAACGTTAGCAATTTCTACAAAGTCAAACGTTTCACCGAAGACATTACCGTCCGCGAAATTCTCCCGCTACATCGAGTGTATAATTTCGAGTTCCGAGGAACAAATTTGGACACAGTTTTGTTTCGGGCACAATAATTTCATGCATGAATTATATGATCGATAGTCGAACCGTTGCTGGACGTTTCCACCATTCTGGAGAGTCGCACGGCTAAGTCAATAACTACACCCATTCCGATTGTCAAACCACGTATTGCTCGAGTTTATCAGCTGAAATGCATTGGCAATAGACACTTTAATTCACGGTGTGAATATTGAAGTAGGGCGTCAAACTGTTTGAGAAAGTCACCTATTGGTATAAACACAAACATTATAGCGAAGACACCACCCCCGGGCTGCTGAACCTAACCCGCTGTATCCCGAGTATAATTTCGTGTTCAGAGACACAAATCAGTACTCCATTTAGTAACGGCCACCATACTGCCATGTATGTATTAAAAGATCGCGAGTCAACCAGCTAGGTTATCGTTACCAACCTTCTTGAAAGACGCAAAGATAAGTGTGTACTCTTACCAATTCTGCGATACTAAGAGTTAAACCATGTACTACTGGAGTATATCCGATGAACAGTATTGCCAGTAGACACCTTTATTTACGGTTTGAATTGCAAATTAGAGCGTCAATCTGTTCGAGAACGTTACCACCTTCCTTGAGAGACGAACGGCTAAGTCCAAAGCTTCACCTATTCCAAGATTCTAAGAGTCAAACCATGTATTCCGGAAGCAAATACGCTGAATAGTTTTGGCAATAGACACCTCAATTCGAGGTATGAATATTAATGTGGAGAGTCAAATCGTGGACGAATGGTACCTACAGTTACAGAGTCAAACTCTTTAAGAAAGGCCGTAACATCAGAAAGAATAACGCATTATTTCGAGAGCATGAAATCATGTTCAGAGGAACAAATTAGTATATATTTTAGTGACGGGCATCTTAATTTCATATATGAATTAGAATATCGGTGGTCGAACCGTTCGAGAACGAAACTACCATTTTTGAGAGTCGAACGGCTAAATGAATAGCTTAATCCATCCTATGAGTCCTAGAGTCTAACCTGGTATTCGGGGATTAAATGCATGTATAGTAATGGCAATGCCCACGTTAAATCACGGTTTGAATTCAAAGCAGATTGTCAATCCGTATTATCTGGTACGACTCTCGGAATCGCAGGATAGGTGAAGCCATTTACTAAGCTGCTCGACTCTCAAAGAAGGTGGTATCGTCATGGAACAGAACGACGCTCGATTTTGCTGTACCTACATGAACATAATGTGACCTTCGGCTAAAATGTCTACTAATTTCATTCAGTGAATAGTAAGCATGAATTGCCCTACAGCGGATGGGGCTCCCCAGAAGGATAGGACATCGGTAAAAAGTTTGACTCTATACGAATAGGTAACGTTCTACAATGATTTGACATTTGACTTTATCATTCCAACCTTGATTTAATGAGTCCAGTGCCAATACTTTTCAGTGGGTGTACTCCCTTGGAATGCCTGGTTTGACTCACGGAATCCCTGGATGCGTGGAGTTACTGACTTATCCGTTCGAGTATCAAAGAAGGTTGTCACGATCGCAGAAGGTTTGATCATTGATCTCCCGATTCATTCATGAAATTAATGTGCCCTCACTAAATTTCATACCATTTTGCTTATCTGAGCAAGAAGATGTACTCTGGATTCTGCGGGATAGCTTCTCGGAAGGTACGGCCTTCGGTGAGAAAGTTAGACCTTATACCTGTTGGTAGTGCAATTCTACGGCATGAATGCCTGCTTTAATATTCAAACCGTGAACTGAGGTGTCTCTTGCCAATTCTGTACCGCGCATTTACTCCCGTATTATATGGTTTGTATATCTGAATCGTCGGATATGTGTAGCTATTGTCTTAGCTGTGCGACGCAACACGGAAGGTGGTAACGTTCTCCAACGCATTGACTCTCGATGTTGATATTTATACACAAAAATGTGGCGTCCGTCAGCTAAAATGTCTACTAATTTGTTTCCGTGAGCAGTAAGCGACACACTCGCTACAGCGAGATTTGTTCTTTTAAGGTAATGTATTCGGTAAAAAGAAAGACTTTAACACCAATTAGCAATGTTCACCGAAGGATTGACTCTCTACTTCAATATGAAGGTGGTAACGGTCTCGCTCGGTTTGACTCCCGATCTTCTGTTTCATTCATGAAATTAATTTGCCCGAGCCTAAAATGTATACTCAGTTGCTTCCCAGAATACGAAGTTATGCTCTCGATACAGCGGGTTAGCTTCTCGGATGGTACGATAGTGGGTAAAAAGAATTACTTTGTTCCAAAAGATAACGTTCTCCGGTGGTTTGACTCAGTACCTATATAATTACACCGTCAATTAAGGTATCTATTGCCAATATTCTTCTGCGCATGTACTCTCTGAATACCTGGTTTGACTATCCCAAGCACAGGATAATTGAAGTTACTGATTTGGTCTTTCGAATCTCACAAAACGTAATATCTTTCTCGAACGGTTTCACCGTCGATCATTTTATGCATACCCGAGGATAAGGTGCCCGTCACTGAAATGAATACTAATTTGACTCTCTGAACAAGAAGCTATGTTCTCCATGCGTCGGGTTAGCTTCGCGTAAATTGAGGCACTCGGTGTAAGGCATAACTCTCTACCAGTAGGTAACCTTCTACAACGGTTGGTCTCTGTACATTGCCAATAGAATTGCCAATACTGTTCAGGAGACTTACTCCCGGAATTCTTGGTTTATCTCTCGATAAAACAAGATTGGTGAAGCTAGCGACGTAACCGTTCGATTCTCAAATATGGTGGTAACGTTCCACAACAGTCTGACAATCGATCTCCATATTCATAGATGAAATTAGAATGCTTGTAACTAAATGAATACCAATTTGCTTCTTGAAGCACGGAGTGAAGGTAAGGCCTTCCGTAGGAAGATTGACCATACACAATGACGAAATGTTTCCGACGGTTGAATATCTACCTTAATATTCATACCGTTTGATTAAGCCCGTTCTTTGCCAACAATGTTCAGGTAATTTACTCCTCGAATACCTGGTTTGACTCTCGGAATCACAGGATACGTGAAGCTATTGGCTTAGATGTGCGACTCTCAATGAAGCACGTAAAGTTCTGGAACAGTTTGCCTCACGGTCACCTAATTCATACATGACATTACGTTGCCAGTTACAAATATGTATACTAGTTCGTCCCTCAGAACACAAAGCTATACTTTCGATACAGCGGGTTAGCTAGCCCGGCAGTTAAGATCTTCGGTTAAAGGTTTGACTCTACACCAGTAGGTAAGGTTATCCAGCGGTTTGACGCTGTACTTTAATATTCATACAGTGAGTTGGGGTGTTCAATGCCAAAACTGCGCTGCGCATTTACTCCAGGAATACCTGATTTGGCACTCGGAATCACAGGATAGGTGAATCTATTGACCTAACTGTTCGACTCTTTAAAGAGTGTTATAACGATCTTCGAGCGGTTGGACCATCGATATTCTAATTCATACATGAATTTAAGGTACCGTCACTAAAATGTATTCTAAAATGTTTCTCTAAACTCGAAGTCATACTCGCGATACAGCGAGATGTGTCCTCGGAAG
>NIJG01000306.1:124755-168567 GCA_002201625.1 Euglossa dilemma | reverse complement strand
AGAACACTTCTCATTCGTATAGAGGCAAACCTTTCACTGGAAGGCTTACCTTCCGAGAAGCTAACACGCCGTATCGAGAGTATATCGTCGTGTTCAGTTAAACACGATAATATACGATAATATTCAGTACGGGGCACCATAATTTCACGTATGAAATGGAATATCGAGGGTCAAAACGCTGGGGATCGTGAGCACCTTCTTTGGGATTCGAACGGCTAAATCATTAGCTTAATCTGTTCTATGAATCCGAGTATCAATCCATGTATTCCGGGAGTAAATCCGCAGGACAGTATTGGCAATACACACTGTAATTCACGGTTAGAATATTAAAGTAGAGCGTCACTCCATCTGGGAGCGTTACCAATTGGCATAAAGTCAAACGTTTTACTGAGGACCTTGCCTTCCGTGAACCTCACCAGCTTCATCGAGAGTATATCTACGTGTTCAGAGAATGGATTAGTATTGATTTCTGTGTACGGGCACCTTAATTTCATGTATGAATTAAAAGATCGTGTGTCAATACATTTCCAGAACGCCAACTCCATCTCTGAGATACGAAAGGCTAAGTCAATCGCTTTACCTTTTCTGTGATTGGGTGATTCAAGACAGGAATTCCGCGAGTAAGTCCGCTGTAGTTTCATGGCAACAGACACATCAATTCAAGGTTTGAATATAAAAGCAGGCCGTAAAGCTGTTGACGAACGATACTTATTCGTGTAGGGTTAATCTTATTACAGAATGCCTTTCCGTCCGCAAAACTGACCCCCTATATCGAGAGTATATTACCGTGTTCAGAGGTACGAACTAGTATACATTTCAGTGACGAACACAATAATTTCATGCATGAGTGAAAGGATCGCGCGTCAAAACTTTCGAGAACGTTACCACCCTCTTTGAGAATCGAACGGCTCGGTCAATAGCTTCACCTATCTCGTAATTCCGACAGTCAAAACCCGGTATTTCAGTATTAAATAAGCTGAAGAGTGTTGGCATAAGACACCTTAATTCACGCATGCATATCAAAGTAGAGAGTCAAACCGTTTAAGAACGTTACAAATTGGTAAAACGTCATACTGTTCTAAACATACCTTACACTCCGCGAACCTAATCCCGACAGTATAAACTCGTTATCAGGTAAACAATTTAGTATACATTTTAGTGCATACTGAATTTTGTGTATGAACTAGAAGATCTAGTGTCAAATCATTCGAGACCGTTACCACCTTGTTTGAGAGTCGAACGCCTGAGTCAATAGCTCCAGCTGGCCTGCGATTCCGTAGCGCCCAGTCTTGACAATAGACACCTTAATTCACACTGTGAATATTAATGTAGCAAGTAAAACCATAGGTCAACGATACACGCTGATATCAAGTCAATACTTTTACAGATTATCTTACCTACCTATAACATAACCGGCTGGAAGGATTGTCTTGCATAGTGATCTGTGAAACAAATGAGTATTCGTATTAGTGACGGGACCCTTAGTTTCAAGTATGAATGAGGAAATTGCGAACCAAACCCATCCAGAACGTTATCACCTTCATTGAAAATCGCACAAGTATGACATTACTTCACCTGTCCTGCGAATACGAGAGCAGTACCAGGTATCTCAGGAGTACATCCGCTGAACGCAATTGGCAATGGATACCATAATTTACAGATTTTATAACAAAGTAGAGCGTCAAGCAGTTTGACAACGATACCCATTGCTATAACGTCATAGGCCGTACCTGATACTTTATCTTCCGAGCAGGTGTCCCAGAGTATCGTGGGTATAATTTCATGCACACAGAAACAAATTAGTATTCATTATAGTTACGGGCACCTTAATTTCATGCATGAATTAGAACATGAAGTGTTAAACCGTTCGAGAACGTTATCATCTTCTTTGCATGTCGCACATCAAAGTCAATAGCTGCAGCTATCCCGTGATTCCTAGAGCCAATCCAAGTATTCCTGTAGTAAATCCGCCGTACATCATTGGTATTCGACACCCAATTTCAGGCTATGGATATTAAGGTACACAGTTAAATAGATGTACAACGTTTCGTATTGGTATATCGTCTAACATTTCCCGAAGTCCTTACCATCCGCGAAGCTAACCCACTGTATCGAGAGTATAACTTCGTGTATAGAGACACACATTAGTATACATACATCTAAGCGGCAGCACCTTAATCTCGTATATGAAGTCAATGATCGAAGGCCAAACAGTTCGAGAACGTAACCAGCCACCTTGAGATTCGAACGGCCAGGCCAATAGCTTCACCTATCCAGGGATTCCGAGAGACAAACCAAGCATTCCAGGAATAAATCCGCTGAAAGGTATAGGCATTAGACACATAAATTCACGGTTTAAATATTATAGTCGCGATTCGAATCATTGTGGAACGTTACCAATTCTTATGGAGTAAATCTTTCTTCCGATGGCTATTACCTTCCGAGAAATCCTACCCGCTGTAGAGACTGCCACGCTTAGTATTCACGGAAACAAGCTAGGAAACATTTTAGACAACGGGCACGTCATTTTCATGTAGGTGCAGCCGAATCGAGGGTCAAACCATTCGAGGACGATAACACCTTCTTCGAGAGCAAACGTCTAAGTCTATATCTTCGCCTATCCAGTCATTCTGAGAGTCAAATCAGTTAATCCGGTAGTTAAACCGCTCAAGATTATTGGCAATTGACAACATAATTCACGGCATGAATATTAATGTAGTAACACAAACCCCTGGATAACATTACCAATTCGTATACATTCATATCTTATACAAAATACCATACCATCCGAGAAGCTATCACATCGAGTCGAGATTAGAACTCCATGTTCAGAGGATCAGATTACAATACATTTTTGCCAGGGGCCTCTTAATTTCGTGTAGGAATTGGAAGATCGAGTGTAGATCCGGGCGAGACCGACACCTTCTTTGAGAACAGAACGGCAAAGTCAATAGCTTCACCTATCCTGTGATTCCTAGACCCAAACGCGGTACTGCAGGAGTAAAGCCGCTCTACAGAACTAGCACTAGACATCCTATTTGACTGTATGAATGTCAATGTACGGGGACACTGTCGTAGAGCGTGACGTATTGGAATAGTGTCAAACTTTGAATGGGAGGCCTTACGTTTCGCGATCCGCAGCAGCTTCATCGAGAGTATATGTTCGTGACCAAAGCACAAAATTAGAAATCTTTTCAGTGACAGGCACCTTAACTTCATGTAAAAATTGCATAATCGAGAGTCAAACCGTTAGAAAACGATTCCAACTTCTACGGGAGTCGAACGGCGATGTCATTAGCATCACCCTTCCTGTGATTTCTAGGGCAAAACCAGGTATTCCTGGAATAAATCCGCTGAACAGTATTGTCAATAGTCGTTTTAGTTCACGGTTTGAGTATTATTGTCTAGAATCAAATCATTGACGAACGTTTCCCATTAGTATGAAGTAAATCTTTTTACCGAAGGCCTTACCTTCCGAAAAGCCCTACCCGCTGTGGGTACTGCCATGCTTAGTATTCAGATACAAATTAGTAGATATTTTAGCAGACGGGCACGTTATCTTCATGTATGTACAGCCAAATCGAGAGTCAAACCGTTCGAGATCATTAACGCTTTCCTTGAGAGGAAACGTCTACGGCTTTCGAACGGTATAACACTCGATCTTCTTATTCATACATGACATTATGGCGCCCATCGCTAAAATGTATGCTAATGTGTTTCTCTGAACACGAACTTGTACTCTCGATGAAGTCGCTGAGTCTCTCGGAAGGCAAGGTCATCAGTAAAGCGTTTGACTTTATACCATTTGGTAGCATTTTCACACGGACTGACGCTCTACTGTGATGTACATAACGTGCATTATTGTGTCTATTGCCAATGCTGTTAAGCGTATTTACTCCCAGAGTACCTGGCTTGACTTTCAGCATCGCGGGATCGGTGACGCTATTGGCTTACCCGTGCGACTCTCAAGGTAGTTGGTAACGCTCTCCAACGGATTGACTCTCGATCTTCTAAGGCATACATGAAATTAAAGTGCCCGTCACTGAAATGATTACTAATTTCTGTCTCCGATCACGATGATATACTCTCGATAAGTCGGGTTAGCTTCGCCGGAGATAGGGCTATGAGTAATATGTTCGAACCTATACCAATAGCTTACGTTCTACAACGGTTTAACGTTACGCATTAATATTAAAACCGTGAATTGAGGTGCCTATTGCCAATACTGGTCAGCGTATTAACTCCTCGAATACTTGGTTTAGCTTGCGGAATCACAAAATAGGTGAAGATAATATCTAAGGCGTTTGATTCTCAACTAAGGTGATAACGATTTCGAACGGTTTAACCCTCTATCTTCTAATTAATACATGAAAATATGGTGCCCTTCGCTCCCATGTATACCAACCTGTTTCCGTCTGCACTAAGCAACACACTCATTGCGACGCGTTAGCTTCTCGGGAGTTAAGGCATTTGGTGAAACGGTTGAATTGATAGCAATTAGTAATATCCTCACACGGTGTGAGCCTCTGTTTTAATATTCACACCGCGAATTATGGTATCTATTGCCTATAATCTGCAGCGGATTTACTCTCGGATTACCTGTATTGACACTCGGAATCACAGGATTGGTTGAATTACCGACTTATCAGTTCGTATCTCAAAGAGGGTGGTAACATTCCGGAACGGTTTGACCATAGACATTCTAATTCATACAAGAACCTAACGTGCCTGACTCTGAAATGAATACTAATTTCTTTCTTTGTGCACGAAGATATACTCTCCATTCAGCGGGTTAGATTTTCTGAGGGTATGGTCTTTGGTAAAGCGTTTGACTTTATAGCAATTGTTACCGACCTCATATGATGTGACGCTCTATTTCAATATTCAAATAGCGAATTAATGTGTCTATTGCCAATGCTATTCATCGGATTTACACCAGGAATACCTGGTGTGACTCTCGGAATCTCTAGAAATTTGTAGGAATTGACATAGCCGTTCGTCTGGCATAGAAGCTGGAAACGTTCTCGAACAGTTTGACACTCAATCCTCTCCTGCATACATGGAATTATTGCGCCCGGGCCTAAAATGCATACTAACTTGTTCCACTGAACACCATATCACGCTCCCGGTACCGCGCGACAGGCTTTCGGTCGGTAAAGTCGTCAGTACAACGTTTGACATAATACCAATTGGAAACGTTCTCAAACGGTTTGACGCTCTACTTTAATGTTCAAACCTTGAATTAAGGCGTTTATTGCTAATACAGTTCAGCGGATCTACTACTCGCATACCTGGCATTACTCTCGGAATCACAAGTTAGGTGAAGATATTGACTTAGGCGTTCGTCGCTCACAGAAGGTGGTATCGTTCTCGAATGGTTTGACCATCGATCTTCTAAGTCATGCACGAAATTAAGGTCCTCGTCTGTAAATGTATGCTAATTGGTTCCTCTGATCGCGCCGCTATATTCTAGATACAGCGGGATATGTTCTCGGAATGTAGGTCCTTCGGTAGCGTGTCGCTATACTAATTGGTAATGATCTCTGACAGTTTGTCTTTCTGCCTTAATGCTCATACCGTGAATTATCGTGCCAATTGCCTATATAATTCTGCGGATTTCCTCACGTATTGACTGGTTTGACTCTCGGAACAACAGGGTAGGATAAGCTGTTGACTTAGCTGTTCGACTCCCAAAGAAGGATGTAACGTTTTAGGATAATTTGACCCTCGATGATCCTACTGATATACGAAAATAAAGTGTCCATCATCTAAAATGTCTAGTAATTTGTTTCCGTGAGCACTAAGCAAGACACTCGCTACAGCGTGATTGGTTCTCGGAAGGTAAGGTATTCGGTAAAAAGAATATCGTTCTGTGATTGTGTAGTGTTCGCCGACGGTTTGTCAATCTACTTTAATATTCATACCGAGAATTGATGTCTCTCTTGCCAATACTGATCTGCTGATTTGCTCCGGTTATACCTGGTTTGACTCTCGGAATCACGTGATAGGTGAAGCTATTGACTTAGTCGTTCGTCTCTCACAAACGTTCTCGAACTGTTTGACCACCGATCCTTTAATTCGTACATGAAGTTGATGTGCCCGTCATTGAAATGAAGACTAATTTCTTTCCCTCAACACGAAGATGTACTCTCGATCCCGCGGGTTAGTCTTTCGGAGAGTATGGTATTCTGTAAAGCGATTGACTTTATGGCAATTGGTGACGTTCTCCAGCGGTTTGACTCTGTACTTTAATATTCATACAGTGAGTTGAGATGTTTATTGCCAATACTGTTCAGTGCCTTTACTCCTGGAATACCTGATTTTCCTCTCGGAATCACAGGATGGCTGCATATATTAACATAGATGTGCGAAATTCAAAGAAGGTGATAACGTTCTCGAACTGTTTTACACTAGATCATCTAAATCCCACACGAAATAGCGGTGCCCGATACTAAGATGCATACTCATTTGTATCTCTTATCACGAATTTATACTGTCGATACAGCGGATTTGGTTTTCGGAAGGTAACGTATTCGTAAAAAGGATGATTTTATACCAATTGGTAATATTCCCCGACGTTTTGGCGCCCTACTTTAATAGTCAAGCACTGAATCAAGGTGTCTATTACCAATGCTGTTCAGCGGATTTACTCCCGGAGCAGCAGTCTTGACTCTCGGAATCACAGGAAAGGTGGGGATACTGAGACATATGTTCAACTCGCAAGCAAGGTGGTAACGTTATCCAATGGTTTGACACAAGATCTTCTAATTCAAAAACGAAATTAAGCTGCCCGTTAGTAAAGTCTGTAGTAATTTGTTTCTCTGATCACGTGCTTATACTGTCGAGAGAGCGGATTAGGTTCACGGAGGGTAAGGTCTTCGGAAAAACGTTTGACTTTATAAAATTAGGTAACGTTCTCACAAGGATTGACGCTATACTTTAATATTAAAGCCGTGAACTATGGTGGCTATTGCCAACCGTGCTGAGGGCGTTTACTCCCGGAATAACTGGTTTGACTCTCACAGTCGAAGGATATGTGAAGCTATTGACATAGCCGTTCGACTGGCAATGAAGTTGGTAACGATCTCGAACTGTTTGGAACTAGAGCTTCTAATTCATACATCAAATTATGGTGCCAGTCACTAAAATGCATACTAATTTGTATCTGTGATCACAAAGTTATACTCTCAATGCAGCGGGTTAGCTTGACGGAATGTATGGCCTTCTGTAAGGAGTTAGCTCTGTACGAATAGGTAACGTTCTACATCGGTTTGACTCTGAGCTTTAAAATTCATACCTTAAATTAGGGTGTCTGTCCCCAATACTGTTCAGCAGATTTACTGCCGGAATCCCTGGTTTGATCCTCGGAATCACAGGATAGATAGTGCTATTAACTTATACCTTCGACTCTCAAAGAGGGTGTTATGCCTCTCGAACGGTTTGACCATCGATCTTCTAATGCATACATGAAGTTAAGGTGTTCATCACTGAAATGAATACTAGTTCATCTCTCTGAACACGACGGTATGCTATCGATGAAGACGGTGAGGTTAGCGGAAGGTAAGGTCTTCTGAAAAGCGTTTGACATAATACCAATTGGTAACGCTCTCAAACGGCTTGATGCTCCACTTTACTATACAAACAGCGAATTAAGGTATTCTGGAAATGATGGACTTTATACCAATTGTTAATGTTCTCCGAGGGCTTGGCTCTCTATTTTAATATACATACCGCGTGTTGCTGTGTGTGTTGTCAATAGTTTTCTGTGGACTTACTCTCGGAATACGTGGCTTGACTCTCGGAATCACAACTATTGGTGAAGTTATTGACCCAGCGGCTTGACTCTCAAAGAAGGTTGTAACGGAGTCCAACGGTTTGAAACTGGATCTTCTAATTCATACATGAAATTAAGCAGCCCGTCACTAAAATGATCCTAATTTCTTTCTCTGACCACGAAAATATATCCACGATACAGCGGGATAAGTCCCAAGAAGGGCAGCTATGCGATAAAGAGTATGATGTTATATCAATTAGTATCATTCTTAAACGGTTTGACTCCCTACTCCCTACGTACCTCGAAACAATGCTTCTATTGCCAATACTGTGCAGCGGATTTAGTCCGGGAATACCTGGTTCGGCTCATGGAACGCAGGACAGGTGCCGCTATTGACTTAGACGTTCGACTCTCACAGAAGGTGGCAATGTTGCCGATCGGTGTGACTCTCGATTTTCTAATACATACATGAAATTATGGTGGTCGTCAACAAAATGTATACTAATTTGTTTCTCTGGAAGCGAAGTTATACTCTCGACACAGCGTGATATGTTCACCGAAGGTAAGGCCTTCGGGATATAGTTTGACTCTATATCAATATGTTACGTTCTACGTAGGTTTGAATCGGTACCTTAATATCTATAGCGTGAAATAGGGCATCGAATGTCAAAGATGAACGGCGGATTTACATCGCGAATGCTTGGCTTGGCTCTAGGTATCACAGGACGAATGAAGCTATTCACCTAGCCGTTCGACTCTGAACGAAGGTGGAAACGTTCTCGAGCTTTTTGTCACTCGGTCCGCTTATTCATACATGAAATTGTGGTGCGCCTCTGCTATAATATCTACTAATCTGTTTCTTCTAATACTAATTTATACTCACGTTACGGAGGGTTACCTTCTCGGAAGGTATGGTATCCGGTAAGCAGTATGATGTTATACCAATTGGTAACGTTCCCTGTAGCGGTTCGACTGTATACCTTAATATTCATACCGAGAGTTCAGGAGTTCATTGCCAATAATGTTCATCAAATTTACTCCTGGAAGACCTGATTTGAATCTCGGAATCATAGGACAATTGCATCTGTTGTCGTAGATTAGCGATCCTCAAAGAAGGTTTTAACGTTCTGGAACGGTTTGGCCCTCGATCTTCTAAATCATGCTTGATGCTTAGGTGCCCACCACTGAAATGGATACTTATTTCTTTCTCTAAATACGAAGTTATGCTCTCGATGATGCGAGTGAGGTTCGCGGAAGGTTAGGTGTCAGGGAAAACGTTTGACATTGTAGCAACTGGTAAAGTACCCAAACGGTGTGACGCTCTATTTTAATATTTAAACCGAGAATGAAGGTGCCGATTGCCAATACTGTTCAGCGAATTTACTCCGGGGATACCTGCTATGACAGTCGGATACACAGGATATATAAAGCCATTGACACAGCCGTTCGAAACTCATGAACGGTAGCATCGGTCTCATACAGTTTGACCCTCCATCTTGTAATACATATCTGAAATTAATGTGCTTATCGCCAAAACATATACTAATTCATCCCACTGCTCACGATGTTATACTGTTGACATAGCGAGTTATTTTACCGTACGGCAGGGTCATCGGTAAAACGTTTAACATAATAGGAATTCGTAACGATCTACAACAGTTTGATGGTTCTCTCTAATATTCAAACCGCGATTTAAGGTGTCTATCGTCAACAATGCTCAGCGGATTTTCGCCCGAAATACCTGTATTGACGCACCGAATCACAGGATAGGTGAAGCTATTGACGTAGACGTACGTCTCCTATTGAAGGTGGTAACGTCCTCTATCGGTTTGATACTCGATCTTCTTATTCATGCATGAAATTAAGATTCTCTTCACTAAAATGTACATTAATATGCTTCTCTGAACACGATGTTATACTCACGAAACAGCGGGTTACCTTCTCCGAATGTAAGGCTTACGGTAAGATGTTTGACTCTATAGCAATATGTAACGATCTTCATCAGTTTGACTATGTACTTTAATATTCATTCCGTGATTTAAGGTGACTATTACCAATAATGTACAGGGAATTTACTCCCCGAGTTCCAGGTTTGACTCTCGGAATCACAGAATCGGTGGTGATATTGACTTAGCCGGTTGAATCTCAAAGATGGTGGTAACGCTCACGAACGGTTTGACTCTCGAATTTTCTATTCATGCATGAAAATGTGCTGCCCGTCACGAACATGTATGCTAATTTGTTACTCTGAGTACAAAGTTATACTCTCGATTCTTCGGGTTTGGTCCACGGTAGGTTATGGCCTTCTGTAAAATTTTGACACTATACCAATAGGTAACGTTCTTCAATGGTATAGCGTTCTACCTTAATATTCATACCGTGAACTAAGGAGTCCGTTGCCAGTAGTTAACAGTGGATTGTCTCGGAGAATAACTGGTTTGACTCTCGGAATCACAGAATCGGTGGTGATATTGACTTAGCCGTTCGACTCCCAAAGATGGTGGCGTCGTTCTCTAACGGTTTTACTCTCCATATTGTTATTTATACATGAAAATGTAGTGCCCGTCAGCTAACATGTCTTCTAATTTGTTTCCGTTAACATAAAGCAGGATACTCGCTACAGCAAGATTGGTTCTCAGAAGATAAGGTATTCAAAAATGGTATTGCTATATACGAATTGGTAGTGTTCTGAAACGGTTTGACGCTCAATTTTATTATTCAAACCGCGAATTAAGGTGTCTATTGTCCATACTGTTGAGCGAAATTACTCCAGGAATATCTCGTTTGACTTTCTGTGTCACACCACGTATCAAGCTATTGACGTAGGTGTTTGATTCTCAAAGGAGGTGGTAACGATCTCGAACGGTTTGACACTTGATCTTCTAATTCATACAACAAATTACGATGCCGTCAGTAAAATGTATACTAATTTACTTCTATTAACATGATGTTATTCTCTCCCTACAGCGGGCTAGGTTCTCGAAAGGTAAGACATTCTGAAAAAAGAATGTCTTCATACCAATTGGTAATGTTCGCAAACGGTTTGACTCTCTACTTTAATATTCAATCTGTGAATTAAGGGGTGTAATGCCATTACTGTTCAGCGGATTTAGGCCAGGAATACCTGGCTTGCATCTTGGAATCGTAGGATAGGTGAAGTTATTTACAGAGCGGTTTGATTCTCGTACGGCGGTGGTAGCGTTTTCGAAGAGTTTAACTCTCGACCTTCTATTTCATACATGAAATTAAGGTGCGTGCCACTAAAATGTCAACCTATAAACATCCATGAGCACTAAGCAGGGCACTCCCTACAGCGGGTTGGACTACTCGGTAGGTAAGGCTTTCGGTATAACGTTCGCCTTTATAGAAATTAGTTACGTTCTCACACAGTTTGACACTGGTAAGAAGAATGGTAAGAACGCTGCCGCCTTCTGTAAGAGACGAACAGCTAAGGCAATAGCTTCACCGCTCCAGTGATTCTGAAAATCAAATCAGATACTACGGGAGTAAGTGCGCTGATCAGTTTTGACAACAGACACCTTGGTTCACGGTGTGAATATTAAAGTAGAGCATCCAATCGTATGAGAGCGTTTCCAATTGCTATGATGCCAAACGTTTTACCCAAGACAATACCCTCGGACAAACTAACCCGCTGTATCGAGAATATAACTCCGTGTTCAGAGAGTAAAACTAGTATTCATTTCAGTGATGGGCACCTCAACTTCATGTATGAATTAGAAAATCGAGGGTCAAACCGTTCGTGAACGTTACCACCCAGATTGAGAGTCGATCATAGAAGTCAAAAGTTCTACCTATACTGTAATTCTGAGAGCCAGGACAGGTAATCTGAAAGTAAATCCGCTGAATAGAATTTGCAATTGACTCCTTAATTCACGGTTTGGATACTAAAGTATAAGGTCAATACGTCAGCGGACATTACCAAATGGCATAAAGTCAAACAGTTCACCGGGAACCATGCCTTCCAAGAACCTATGCCACTGTATCGAGTATCATGCTTTGTGCTCACGGAAACCAATTAATAGGCATTATAGCAGAAGCACACATTAATTACCTGTAGGTACGTAATAATCGAAAGTCATTCCGTTCAAAAACGTTACCACCTTCTATGAGAAACGATCGGCTATGTTAATAGCCACACCCATCCGGGCATTCCGAGAAACAGACCAGATATTCCTTGAGTAAATCGGCTGAACCATTTTGCAATAGTCATTTTTATTCACGGTATGAATATTAAAGTAGATAGTCAATCCTACGGAGAAAGCTATCAATTGTAATAAAGTCAAACGTTTTACTGAAGACCTTACCTTCCGATAGCCTAACGCGCTATATCGAGAGCATCAGTTCGTGCCGGAGAAACAAATTATTACACACACTTGTGTCGGTCACCTTAGCTTCATGTATGAATAAGATGATCGTGTGTCAAACCGTTCGGGAATGTTACCAGCTTCTTTGGAAAACGAACGGCTAAGACAATAGCTTCACCCATACTGCGATTCCGAGAGTCAAACCAGGTATCCCAGGACTGAATATGCTGAGCAGTAATTGCAATGGTCACATTAATTCGCGATTTGAATACTAAAGAAAAGCTTGATACCGTCTGAGATCGTTACCAATTGGATTAAAGTCAATCGTTTTACCGAAGGGCCATCCTTCCGCGAACGTCACCCTTTTCAACGAGAGTGCACCTTCGAGGTCGGAGAACGAAATTAGTATTCATTTCAGTGACGGGCACCTTGACTTCATATATGAATTAGAAAATCGAGAGTCAAACAGTACGACAACGTAACCGCCCACATTGAGATTCGAACGACTCAGACAATAGCTACACCTATGCTGTCATGCCGACAGTCATGAAAGGTATTCGAGCAGTAAGTCTGATGAATACTAATAGCAATAGGCACCATAATTCAAGGTCTGAATTATAAAGCGGAACGACAAACCGTTGTAAATGTCATTCCTCTTACCGAATACCTTTCCTTCCGAGAAGGGAATCATATCAAGAAAATAACATAGTGATAAGGGAAAGACGTTTGTAATCATTTCAGTGACGGGCAACTTAAATGAATGTATGAATTGGACGATCGAGGGACAAGCCGCTCGTGAACGTTGCCTCCTTCTGTCCGAGACGAACGGATAAGTCAATAACTTCACTTATCCTGTGATTCGCAAAGAGTAAGCAGATATTCCGGGAGTAAATCAGCTGAACAGTATTGACAACTGACACTTTAATTCACGGTTGCAATGTTAAAGTAGATCGTCAATCCGTTTGAGAACGTTACCTATTGCTCTAATGTCATACGTCTTACCGAAAGCATTACCGCCGGAGTAGCTATCCCGCAGTGCCGAGAGTATAACTACGTCTTTAGAGAAACACAACAGTACACATTATATTGACGGGCGGCTTAATTTGATGTATGAACTAGAAGATCGGGTGCCAAACCGTTCAAGAACGTATCCACCTTCTTTGAGAGTCGATCGGCCATGGCAATAGCTTGCCCTATCCTGTGATTCTGAGAGGCAATCCAGGTGTAACGGGAGTAAATCCGCGGTTCAGTATTAGCTTTAAACAGCCTATTTTAGGGTATATACGTTGAAGTATAGAGGCATACCGCAGTGGAACGTTTCATTTTGGAATAGTGTCAAAATTTTTCCAAAGGCCTATCTTTCCGAGCGCCTAGCCCATTGTACGGAGAGTATAACCTCGTGTCCAGGGAAAGGAACTAGCATTCACATTAGTGACGTGCACCTCAACTTCATGTATGAATTAGAAGATCGAGGGTGAAACCGTTCGAGATCGCTACCACCGTCTTTGGGAGTCGCAAGTCAGTAGCTTCACCTGTCCTGCGATTCCGGGAGTTAAACCTGGTATACTCGGAATTAATCCGCTGTACGGTATTGGCAATAAACTCTATATTTCACGGTTTGAATATTAAACTAGAGCATTAAACCGTTTGAGAGCATTATCAATTTATATAAAGTCAAACGTTTTACCGAAGACCTCACACTTCGAAAAAATAACATGATGTATCGAGAGTATAATTTTGTGTTTAGAGACACACATAAGTATACATTTTAGTAGCGGCAACTTAATTTCATGTATGAATTAGATTGTCGAAGGTCAAACTGTTCTAGCACGATACCGCCTTCTTTATGAGTCGAACAGGCATGTCAATAGCTTCACCTATCCCGTGGTTCCGAGAGTCGCGCCAGGTATAGTACGGGTCAATCAGCTGTACACTGTTGGCAATAGTGTCCTTAATTCGAGGTATGAATATTAAAGATGAAGGTCAATCCTTCGGAGAACATTTCCAATTGGTGTAAACACAAACTATTTACCGAAAGGTTTACGGTCCGATAAGCTGAAACGCCGGATCAAGTGTATTACTTCGTGGTTTGAGACACACAATAGTAAAAATTATAGTGACTGCACCCTATGTTCATGTATGAACTAGACTATCGTTGGTGTAACCATTCCAGAACGTTACCACCTTCTATGAGGGACGAATGACTAAGTCATGTGCATCACCTATCCTGTGATTCGGTGACTGAAATCAGGTACACCTGGAGCAAAACCCCCTGAACAGTACTTCGAATAGACACCATAATTCACGGTTTGAATATTAAAATGCAGCTACAAACCGTTTGAGAACGATACCAATTTGAATAAAGATATACGTTTTGCAGAAGACCTTACCTTCTGAAAAACTAACCTGCTGTACCGAGAGTAAAACTTCCTATCAGAGAAAGAAGCTAGTACACATTTCAGTAACGGGAACCTTGATTTCATGTATGAATTAGAAGATCGAGTGTGAAACCGCTCGAGAACGTTGCCACCTTCTGTGAGAGCTGAGTCAATATGTACACACATCCTGCGATTCCGACAGTCAAACCAGGTATTCTTGGAGTAAACACGCTGAACATTATTGGTAATAGACACCTTCACTTACGGTTTGAATATTAAAATGGTAAGGCAAACCGTTTGAGAACGTCACAAATTGTTTTAAAGTCAAACGTTTTACCGAAGGCCGTACCTTCCGCGAACCTCACCCGCTCCATCGACAGTATAACGAAGAGTTCAGGGGATCAAATTAGTAAGCATTAAAGTAACGGAGACCATAATTTCATAATGAACATGAATATCGAGAGTCAATCCGTTCGAGGACGATGCCACCTTCTGTGAGATACGAATAGCTAAGTGAACAGCGTCACATATCTAGAGATTCGCAGAGTCAAACCAGGTATCCCAGGAATAATTCCGCTGAACAGTGATGCCAATAGACACCTTAATTCACGGTTTGAATGGTAAGGTAGAACGTCAAACCATTTGAGAGCATTGCCAACTGCTATAACGTCAAACACTTTACGGATGGCCTTTCGTTCGAAGAAGAAAGATCGCCGTTTCGAGAGTATAATTTCGTGTCCAGAGAAAGAAATTAGTCTTTAATTCAGTGACGAGCACCTTAACTTCATGTACAAATTAGAAGATCGAGGGTCAAACCAGTCGGGTAGGTTACCACCCGCGTTGAGAGTCGAACGGATAAGTCAATAGCTTCAATTATCGTGTGTATCCGAGAGTCAAACCAACTATTCTGAGAGTCAATCCGCTGTACACTACTGGCATCGGACACCGTAGTGCACGGTATGAATATTATGGTGGAGCGCCGAACCTTTGTAGAACGTTACCTATTGGCACAGAGTTAAACCTTCTACTGAAAGCACTACCTACCGTGGAACAAACCCGCCGCATCGGGACTATAACTTTATGCTCAGAGAAACGCATTAATTTACATTTTATAGACGGGCACCTTAATTTCATGTATGGATTAGAAGGTCTAGGGACAAACTGCTTCAGAACGTTACCACTCTCTTTACGAGTGGCACATCTTAGTCAGTAGATTTACCTATCCTGTGAATCCGTGAGTCAAACCATGTATTCCGGGAGCAAGTACGCTGTACAGTCTTGGCAATTGATACCTTAATTCGCGGACTCTAAATTACAGTAGGGCGTAACACCGTGCGAGAGCGTTACAATTTCTGTAAGGTCATACATTTTTCCGAATGCCTTACCTTCCGAGAAGCTAACCCACCGTATCGAGAGTACAGCTTCGTGTTTAGAGAAACACACAAGTATACAATTTAGTGACGGCACCATAAATTCGTGAATGAACTAGAACATAGAGAACCAAAGCGTTGGAGAACGTTACCATCTTCCGTGAGATACGAAGGGCTAAGTCAAGAGCTTCACCTATCCTGTGATCAGAAGATTACAACCATGTATTCCGGGACAAAGTTCGCTGAGGTGTTTTGTCAATAGACACCTTAATTCACGGTTTGAATATTACAGTAAGGCGTCAAACCATTGGAGGGCGTTAACAATTTATATAAGGTCAAACGTTTTACCGAATGCTTTACCGTCCGTGAACCACACCGGTTTCATCGAGAGTATTATTTCGTGTTGAGAGAAAGAAGCTAGTACACATTTCCATGACGGGCACCATAACTTCATGTATGAATTAGAAGGTCGAGTGTCAATCCGCTCGAGAAAGTTGCCACCTTCTGTGAAAGACGAATAGCTATGTCAATAGCTCCACACATCCTACGATTCCGACAGTCAAACCAGGTATTATGGGGTAAATACGCTGATCAGTATTGGTAATAGACACCTTCATTCACGATTTGAATATTAAAATAGTGCGTCACACCGTTTGAGAACGTTATCAATTGCTATAACGTCAAACGTTTTACCGTACATCTTACATTCCGCGAACGCCACCCGTGTCATAGACAACATAACTTCGTGTTCACATAAAAAAATTGGTAGTCATATTAAAGACGGGCACCTTTACTTGATGTACGAAATATAAGATCGAGGGTCAAGGCGCTCAAGAACGTTATCACCTTCTTGGAGTGTCGGACAGCTACGTCAATAGCTTCACCAACCCTACGATTCCGAGAGACGAACCAGGTATTCCTGGGGTGAATGCGCTAAAAAGTGTTGGCAATCGACACATTCATTCGCTGTATGAATGTTAAAGAAGTGACGCAAATCGTGGGCGAACATTACCAATTCGTATTAAGTCATACTCTTTACCGAATACCTTTCCTTCCGAATACCTATCACGCTGTAGCGAGTCTCTCTTGTTGTTTACTGAAACATATTATTAGACATTTTAGAGGCAGGACACCAACATCGAGAGTCAAACCGTTCGAGAACATTACTATCTTTCTTGAGTGTCGCACAGCACAGTCAATAGCTTCACATATCCAGTGATACCGCAAGTCAAATCAGGTATTCTGGGAGTAAATGCGCTTAAGATCATTGCCAATGGACACAATTATTGACGGTATGCACATTACAGCAGAGCGTGTATCCACTTGGGAATGCTTCGAATTGCTATAAAGTCAAACGCTATACTGGAGATCTTACCCACGGAAAGCCCATCGCGCTGTGCCGGGAGTTTATATATGGGTTTAGCGAAAGACATTAGTTTATATTCTGTGACGTGCACCTTAATTTGATGTATGAATTAGAAAATCAAGTGCGAGACCGTTCGATATCGATATCATCTTCTTCGAGGGTCGCACAGCGATGTCAATAGCCTCATCTATCCTGTGATTCCGAGAGTCGTTCAAGGTATTCCAGTAGTAAATCCGAAGTACAGTATTTGCAATAGATACCCTATTGCACGATATATATTAAACTATAGAGAGAAACCGCTTGAGAATATTACCAATTTGAAGAATGCGAAACTTTTCACCAGATACCTTACCTACCGGGAACCTAAATCGCTCTCTATATCGAGGGTATAACTTCGGATTCACAGGCAGAAATTTGTATGCATTTCAGAGACGGACACCTTGATTTCAAGTATGAAATAGACAGTCGAGTGTCAAAGCGATCGTGAACGTTACCTCCTTCCTTGAGCGTCGCACTGCTAAGTCAATAGATTCACCTATGCAGTTATTCCGACAGTCAAACCTGGTATTCCGGGATTCAATATGCTGTACGCAATTGACAATGGACACTTTAGTTCACGGTTTCAGTATTAAATTAGGGCGTGCACCGTTTGAGAACGTTGCCAATTGGTATAAGTGCTAACCTTTTACGGGAAAACTTACCCTCCCAGGACCTGACCGCTATATCGAGTGAATAATTTCGTATTCAGTGAAACCAAGCAGTACGAATGTTAGTGTGGGGCACCTTAATTTCGTGTATGAACAAGAAGATCGAGGGGCAATCCGTTCGAGATCAATAACACCTTTTTTGAAAGTCGAACGGCGATATCAGTAGCTTCACGTATACTTCGATTCCGAGGGTCAAGCCGGGTATACCGGGAGTAAATCCGCTCAACTGTATTGGCATTAGAAAGCATAATTCACGGCATTAAAAAGTAGAGCGTCAATAATTTTGTGATCGTTACCAATTGGTATAGAGTCAAACGTTTTACTCAAGACCTTACGCTCCGAACGTCTAATCCGCTGTAGATAGAGTATACAATCGTGCATAGAGGATCATATTACTATACATTATATTGCGGGGCACCTTAATTTAATGAATTATTAAGACGATGGAATTATGAAGACGATTAAACCGTCCCTGAACGTTACCATATCTGTGAGAGACGAATAGCTAAGCCAATGGCTCCAACTATGCAGATTCCGAGAGACAAATCTGATTCCCGGAAGTAAATCGGCTACAGGGAATTGGGAATAGACAACTTATTTCATGCCTTGAATATTAAAGTAGGGAGTCTATCCGTCGATGAACATAACCGATTGCAATAACGCTGTTTCGATAGCAGAACTTCGGGTTCCGAAAAACAATTGAATAGACATTCTAGTAGCAGGCACCTTAATTTCATGTGTGAATTAGAGGATCGAGTGTGAAACCGTTCGTTAACGATATCTCTTTCTTTGAGAGTCGCTAAGCTAAGTCAATGTCTTCACCTATCCTGTGATTCCTAGAGGCAAACAAAGTATATCAGGAGCAAATCCGCAGTACCGCATTGTCAATGGACACCATAATTCACTGTTTGAATATTGAATTGCAGAGTCTAACCCCTCCCGAATGATACTTATCAGTATAATGTCAAAAGTTTTACCAAAGACCTTTCCCTGCGAGAACCTAACCCCCTTTATCGATAATATAACTTCTTGTACAGTGAAGCAGATTAGTACATATTTTCCTGACGGTCACCTTAATTTCATGAGTGAATTAGAAAGTCGATTGTCAACCGGTTCGAGATTGTTACCACGAAATTTGATATTTAAACTGCTGAGTCACTAGCTTCACCTTCCCCGTTGATTCCGTCAGTCAAGCCTGGAGTTCCAGGCGTAAATCTGTTGATCAGTATTGGCAAGGGACACTTTATTCACGGCAGGAATATTAACGAAGAAGGTCAACCCGTGGGAGAACATTACCATTTTGTATAGAGTCATTCTTTTTACCGAATACATCACCATCCTAGAACCTAACTCTCTGTAGCGAGTGACATGCATGCTGCTCACGGATGCCAATTAGTAGACATAATAGCAGAGGCACAAGTTGTTTTCATATATGAATTAGATAATCGAGTGTCAAACCGTTCTAGATCGTTCACACCTTCTTTGGGAGTCAAACGTTTATGTCAATAGCTTCACCTATCCTGTCATTCTGATAGTCAAATCATGTATTCCGGGAGTCAATCTGCTGTAAAGTATTGGCAATGGACACATGAAATCACGGTATGGATATTAAAATAGAGAGACAATCTGTTTGAGAACGATACCAATTAGTATAGCGTCATACACATTATCGCATACCTTACCCTTCGAGAACGTAACCAGCTGTATCGAGAGTATGACTTCGCAGTCAGAGAAGCAAGATAATATATATCATAGTGGCGGGCATCATAATTTCATCTATGAATCAGAAGATCGACGGTCATGCCGATCCAGAACGATAGCACCTTCTTTGATAGTCCAACGGCTAAGTCAATAGCTTCACATACCCTGCAGTTCGGAGAGTCAGGCTATGAATTCCGGGAGAATGTCCGCAGAAGAGTTTTGGCAATAGGCACGTTATATCGTAGTTCGAATATTAAAATAGTGCGTCCAACCGTTTTAGAACGTTACCAATTGCTATAAAGTCAAACGCTTTACATATGGCCATACCATCCGAAAGAATAACCAGCCATTTCTAGAGTATAACTTCATGTTCACGGAAGGAAATTGGTCCTCCTTACTGTGACGGGCATCTAAAATTCATGTACGGAATAGAAGATCAAGGGTCGAACATTTCGAGAACGTTACCACCCTCTTTGAGTTTCGAAAATCCAAGACAAGAGCATCACCAATCCTTTGATTCCGAGGGTCTAACCAGGTATGCCAGGAGGAAATGCCCTGTGCACTATTGGCAGTAGCCACCTTAATTCACGGTTTGATTATTAAAGTAGAACGTCAATCCGTTTATGAAAGCTAGCAAGTGGTATAAAATCGATAACTTTACCAAAGACCTTGCCCTCCGAAATCATAACCCGCTGTACCGAGAGTATAACGACGCGTACAGAGACGCAAATATGTATTCATATTTGGGACTGGCTCCTTAATTTCATGTATGAATTAGAAGACCGAGGGTTAATCGCATTGAGAACATTGCCACCTTCTTTGGGGATCGAAGGCTAAGTCGGTAGCTTCATCTCTTTAACGAATCCGACAGTCAAATAAGGCATTCCGGGAATAAATCCGCTGACCAGTATGGACATTAGGCATCCCAATTCACGGTATGAGTCATAAAGTAAAGCGTCAAACCGTTTGAGATTGTTACCCTTTGGTATAGACCAAACATACTACCGACGGTATCACCTTCCGAGAACATAACCCGCTGTATCGAGAGTCCAACTTAGTGGTTAGAGATGCAAATTATTATACAATTTAGTGACGGGCACCTTAAATTCATGTATTAATTAGAAGATCCAGTATCGAACTCTTCGAGAACGTTACCATCCTCTTTGTGGAGCGAACGGCTAAGTGAGCATCTTCACCTATCCTGTGATTCCGATGGCCAAACCGAGTATTCCAAGCGTAAATCCGCTGAATGGTATTGACAATAGACACCTTATTTCACAGCTTGTATACCAAAGTAGAGCGTCAAATCGTTTCAGAACGTTACCAAATGGTACAGCGTCATACTCCCTACCGAATACCACACTTTCCAAGAACCTAACCCGCTGTAGCGAGTGTCATGCATAGTGCTCTCGGAATCAAACTAGTAGACATTTTCGAGAGGGGCACCTCATTTTTGTGTGTAAATAACAATATCGAGAGTAATAGCATTCGCGAACATTACCTCCTTCCTTGAGCGCCGCACAGCTAAGTCAATAGCTTCACTTATCCTATGGTTCCGATAAACAAACCAGATACTCCGGAAGTGAATCCGCTGTACAGCATTGGCAATGGACACTTCAATTGGCGGTATGAATATTAAAGTGGAGAGTCAAACCTTCGGAAACATTACCAATTGGTATGACGTCATTCGTTTTACCGAATGACATACCATCCTTGAAAATATCCCGCCGTATCGAGAGTATAACTTCGTATTCAGAGAAGCAAGATAGTATACATTTTAGTGCAGGGAACCTTAATTTCATGAACGAATTCGAAGATCGAGTATCAAGCCTTTGGAGAAAGTTATCACCTTCTACGAGAAATGAACCGCTAAGTCAGTAGCTGCACATATCGTGTGATTCTGAAAGATAGACCAGATAATCCGGAAATAAATGCGCTGAACAATTACTGCAACAGACACCTTATTTCACGGTTTGAATATTAAAGCGGATCGGCAAGGCGTAGTAGAACGTCAGCTATTGGTACAGAATCAAACACTTTAACGACAGCCCTTCCTTCAGAGAATCTAACCAGCAGTCTCGATAGTATAGCTCCGTATTCAGAGAACGAAATAAGTATTCATGTCAGTGACGGACACGTTAACTTCTCATGTATAAATTAGAACATCGAGTGTCAAACCCAACGAGGTGGTTACCACCTTCTATGAGAGACAAACGGCTAAGGCAATAGATGCACATATCGTGTGGTTCCGCAAGTTAAACCACATACTACGGGAGTAAATCCGCAGAAGAATATTGGCAATAGGCACCTTTACTCATGGTATGAATATTAATGTACAGATCCAAACCGTTGTAGAATGTTACTTATTGCTGCAGAGTCAAACTTTTCAAAATGGGCCTTGCCTTCGATACGCTATCACAACGTATCTTGAGTATAACTTCGTGTTCAGAGAAGCAAATTGGCAAGCATTTTAGTGACGTCACCTTCAATTCATGTATGAATTAGAAGATCGATTTTCAATCGTTATCACCTTCTATGAGAGACGGACGGCAAAGTCAATACCTGCACATATCGTGCGATTCCGAATGTTAAACCAGATAGTGCGGAAGCAATCGCGCTTTACAGAATTGGCAAAGGACACTCTAATTCCCGGTATATATATGAAAGTATAGAGTCAAACAGTGGAAGAAAAATAGAAATTCATATAATATCATTCTTTCTACCGAATACCTTACCTTCCCACAACTTAACCCGCTGCAGCGTGTGTCTTGCTTAATGTACACGGAAACATGCTAATAGATAAGTTAGCAGACGGACACCACACTTTCCTGTATAAATATCAAAGTCGAGAGGCAAACGGTTAGAGATTGCTACACCTTCGTTGGGAGTCGAAACGCTAAGATAATACTCCTACCCTGTGATTACGAGAGTCAAACCAGGTATTCCATGAGTATATTTGCTGTTCAGCATTGACAATCGACACCGTCATGCACGGTATAAATAATAAAGTACAGTATCAAACCGTTGTAGTACGTTACCAATAGGTATATGGACAAACATTTTACGTAGGGCTCTACCTTCGGCGAACCTATCCCGCTGTATCGAGAGAATAACTTCGTGTAGAGAAAAACAAATGGTTATACATTTTAGTGACGGGCACTTTGTTTTCATGTTTTAATTAGAAGATCGAGAGTCCAACCGTCGAGAGTACGTTAGCATCTTCTTCGAGAGACAAACGACTATGTCAATAGCTTATCCTGTCCTGTGATTCCGAATGCCAGCCAGGTATTCATGGAGTATATCCGCTGAACTGTATTGGCAATAGCATTGGCAATATACAGAGACAATCTGTTGTAGAAGGTTACCTATTCGTTAATAGTCACATTTCGCACCGACCTTTCTCTTCTCTAATCTCACCCGCTGTATCGAGAGTATAACTTCGTGTTCAGGGAAGCAAGTTGGTATACATTTTAGTGACTGGCACCATACTTTCATGTATGAGCATCGAGGGTCGAAGCGTTAGAGAACGTTACCATCCGCTTTGATATTCAAACAGCTATGTGAATAGATTCACCCATCCTTCTGAATCCGAGTGTCATACCAGGTTCACCCAGGAGTAAGTCCTCTGAACATTATTGGCAGTCGCATTGGTATTGTACAGAGTCAATACTTTGTGGAAGGATTCCTTTTGATAGAGAGTCAAACTCTGCACTGGGGGGCATACTTTTCGAGAACCTAACCCGCTATATGCAGAATATAACTACGTATTTAGAGGATCAATTGAATAGACACTTTTGTGTCGCGCACCTTAATATCATTTATGAATTAGAACATTGAGAATAATACCGATCGATAAAGTTACCACCTTCTTTGTGAGCCCAACGGCTGAGTGAATAGCCTCATCTATCCTGTGGTTCCGAGAGTCAAACTAGGTATACACGGGCCAAATCCGCTAAACCGTATTGGAAATGGACACCATTATTCACAGTTTGAATATAGAAGTAGAACGTCGATCCGTTTGAGAATGTTACCAATTGCTATAACATCATGCTATTTACCGGATACCTTAATATCCGTAAACATAACCCTCTGTATCGTCGGTATATCTTCGTGTTCAGAGAATCAAATTGGTCTACATTTTAGTGACTGGCACCTCAATTTCAGGTATGAATTCTAAGTTCGAGTGTCAAATCGTTCGAGATCGTTACCACCTTCTTTTAGATTCGAACGGCTGTGTCAACAGTTTCACGTATAGTTGTGATTCCGAGAGTCAAGCCTGGAATTGCGGGAGACAGTTCGCTTAACGCTATTGGAAACAGACACCTTAATTCAGGGTCTTAATATTAAAGTAGATCGTGAAGCCGATTGAGTTCGTTACCTATTGGTATAAATTCTAACCTCTTACCGAAGACATTACTTGCCGCGAATAATAAGCCGCTGTAGGGAGTGTCTTGCTCTTTGGTGACGAAAACAAATTAATAGACATTTATTAAGCGGAAACCATATTTTCATGCCCGAATACCAAAACTGAAAGACAAACCGTTCCTGAACGCTTCCACCTTATTTGAGAATGGAACGGTTTAGACAATGGTTACACCTATCCTGTGGTTCCGAGAACCAAGCCAGGTATTCCCGGGTAAATCTGCTGATCAGTATGGGCATTGGACACACTATGTCACGAGATAAATATTAGAGTACAGAACCATTCCATTGCAGAATGTTACCTATTGGTATAGTGAGAAACTTTGTACCCTAGGCCTGATCTTACGAAAACATAACCCGCTGCGTCGAGAGTATAACTTTCTGTTCAGAGATACAAATTATAATACATTTTAGGGACGATAGCTTTATTCTTATATACAAATATGAAGATCGAGAGGCAAGCCGATCGGGAGTCTAGCCGTTCGATATCGTCACCACCGTCTTTGAGAGTCGAACTGCGAAATCCATAGCTTCACCTATCCTCCGATTCCGAGAGTTAAACCAGGTGTTCCTGGGATAAACCCGCTGAACGGTATTGGCAATAGACACCTTAATTCATGATATGAATATTAAAGTAGAGAGTCAAACAGTCGGAGAACAATACCAAATGGTTTAGGGACAATCTTTTTACCGCAAACCTTACTTTTCCAGAAACATAATTCGCTGTAGGGAGTGTCTCGATTGTTGTTGGCACAATAATATTAGTGGTCATTTTCGCAGACGGACACCTTGTTTTCGGGCATTATTTGCAAAATCGCGGGTCAAGCCGTTTGAAACGTTACTATCATTTTTGAGCGTCGCGCAGCTAAGTCAATAGCTTCACCCATCCTGCGATTCCGAGAGTCAAACCAGGTATTCCATCAGTAAATCCGCTGAATAGACTTGGAAATAGGCACTTTAATTCACGGTATGAATATTAAAGCAGACCGTCATACTGCTATAGGACGTTACCCATTCCTGTAAAGACAAACCTTTAACCGAAGGCATTACCTTCCGAGAAGCAGACCCGCTGTAGCGGGATTATATATTCGTGTTCAAAGAAGCAAGTTAGTATACAGTTTGTGACGGGCACAATAATTTCACGTATGAATTAGAAAGTCGAGTGTCAAACCGTTTATGAGCGTTACCACCTTCATTGCAAATCAAACGGCTAAGGCAATAGCTTCACCTATCCTATGACGCCGAGAGTGATATCAGGTAATCCCAGAGTAAATCCGCTTAAGAGATTTGGGAATGGATACCTTAATTCGCGGCATGAATATTAAGGTAGAGCGCCAAACCATTGTGGACCTTTACCTATTGGTGTAGGGTCAGACCTTTTACAGAAAGCATTACCCACCGTGAAACAAACCAGCCGTATCGAGAGTATAACCTTGTGCTTATCGAAACGCATTAGTTTACAAGTTAGCCACGGGCAGCTCAATTTAATGTATGTATTATCAGATCGAGAGGCAGACTGTTCAAGAACGTTACCACCTTCTGTGAGAGGCGAACGGCTAAGTTAACAGCTTCACGTATGCTGGTATATCGAGAGTCAACTATGTATTCCCGGTGTAAATCCGCTGAACAGAATTGGCAACAGATACCTTCATACACGGTTCGAATATGAAAGCAGGCCGTCAAACCATGGGTCAATATTACCAATTTGTGTACAGCCGTTATGGTGCCCGTAACAGAAAGGAATACCAATTTCGATCTCAGAACAGGAAGTTATACACTCGATACAGCGGGTTATGTTCTCCGACGTTAAGGCCTTCGGTAAAATGTTTGAAAATATACCAATAGGTCACGTTGTAAGAAGCATTTATGCTCTACTTTAATATTCATACCACGAATTAAAATGTCCATTGGTAATACTGCACTGTGGATAGTCTCCTAGAATACCTGGTTTGACTGTCGGAATGACAGGATCTGTGTAGTTACTCACTTAGCTGTTTGACTCCCAAAGTAGGTTGCATCGGACTAGATCTGTTTGACTCAGAGCTTCTCGGTTCAAATCCGGGTATTGTAGTGTAGATTGCTCGCATAATTTATTTTTCAAGGTGTCAAATGCTGATTGCTGTTCTGCTTTCCAATGAAAGGGTGTGTCCTTTTGGGTTAAAATTGTTAGGGGTTTCGCGACGTTGCCGAAGTTTTTAATGAATTTACGATAGTATCCATCTAATCCAGGAAATTATTTTACTTTCGTTATGTTTGTAGGTTTAGGGAAGCTTTTTATTGATTCCATCTTTCTTGGATTTGGTTTGATTCCATCTTCAGTGATGATATGTCGCAGGTATTCGAGTTCGGGTTTCCGAAATTCGCATTTGTCAGGCTGTATCTTCAGTCCAACTTCCTTCAGTCTGTTAAATAATATTGCTAGGTTGCGATTGTGTTCCTCTGTAGTGTTTCCAATTATTACTATATCGTTTAAATACAAAAATAATACTTGCTAATCAGTCCTCGTAATGCGCTGTCCATCATTCTTTGGAATGTGGCTGGCGCATTCTTTAGACCGAAAGGCATTCTTTTGTAGTCACAATGTCCGTCCGTCGTGTTGAAGGCAGTGCACTTTTTGTGGTCAGGGTTCATAGGTATTTGATGCAAGCCTGACGGGAAGTCCAATGCACTGAAGAATTTAGCATTTCCTAAGTGGGCGAATATGTCATCGGCTTGCGCAAGCGGATATGCATCCTGATTGGTGATTTCATTTGACTTCCGAAAGTCAATCACAATTCTCCATTTTTGCTCGCCAGACGCATCCAGTTCTTTGGGCACTACCCAGACTGGTGCATTATAAGGTGAATCTGAATCTTCTATTATACCTTTGTCTAACATATCTCTAATTTGGCTTTGGAACTCTTTTTTCTAGCATTCCGGAATATTGTATCTTTCAATATTGACGGGTCTGTCTATTTTTACGAATATGTCGTATTGGGTTAATGTGGTACAGGGTAAAGGATCATTGTCAGTTGAAATGATGTTATGGTAATTGCATATAATTTCCTTAATAGGTTCTCTTAATACTTCTTCTATGTCATCGAGTCTAAGCATGGTCAATATTTCTGTGACTTTGGGATTATCTGTGTCTATTTGGATGTGACTCTGAATTTGAATACCATGCTCACCATTATTAAAGGAATAGACACGAACAGGTTCATAGTCGAGCTTAGCTACGTGGGTAACTGATCATCTGCTGGGGACGCTCTGGGTGGTCGGAGTCGTCTGCGATTCAAAAACGTCGTTACTAAGTTGGAGATGCTTGTTAGTGATTGTGTATTGATATTTTTCTAGAATGGGTAATCATATTATTCCGTCCTCTGTCAATGGGAAGTTGTCCCATGCTTTTAGTTATTTGTGTGTTAATTGTCTATATTTTAGCGGTGTGTAACTATAGATTTTGTATTTCGCGGAACCTAATTGAATTATTTTATCTTGTTTTAAATTTATCTGGTCTCTGACCGCTCCTCTTTTGATGAGATTGGCTCCCGCTGCGGTTTCAATGTGGAATCTTCCACGCCGGTGGGTTTCCGGGAATCTAGTATCATTGCATCGCAGCTCGCTTGGGGTGTATTGTAATCTTTGAATCTCAGGTTGTTTATTCCAGGCGGAGATTTTCCTGTCTGGACTCCATGAAAATTTGTGTTCTGTAATAGGTATCACTGTTATTTCTGATGACCTATTTTTTGGCAATGTTCGCAACGTATCCGGTTAGTTATTAGTCTGTTTGTCTCGTTATATGTTTTGAGTTTCGGATTCGCTCTGTATTCTAGGATTGGACCTATAATGGGACTTGATGATGGCGGAAGTCTAGATATATTCTGGTTTCGTTTTGTCTCTTTAAGCCATGTTTCTATGTTACCTGCTTCCTGTTGGGCTTCATTGATTGATCCTGGTTTCATAGGAAGTAATATCTGAGCTATTTTTACACTCAAGTTGCATATGAAGAATCTTATAGCCTCACATGCCCCTTCTTCCAATGCTATGTTCCTAGCAATCGCGTTTCTATGTTTACCTTGAATGGCGTAATGCAGTTCTCCTGGACTCTATCGAAAGCAATTTGCATAAGACTGCACGCTTTCAGTTTGCCTTTGCGTCGTCTCTTGCATCCTACTCCGGCTTCCGCTTATGGTTGTTGTTGTCGAAAGCTGAGATCTTAATGCTTCGTATGAATCTTCGTAGGTATATTTCTGACGGCCTTCCTTGCTGGACCGACTATTTTATGTGCTATTGTCATTCGTAGAAGCATTGGTCGGTCCAATGTTCTTTTTCATTCGAAGCTTGCCGTTTCGATGAACTACTCTGTTCCGATATCGTCGTCTCCGTTCAAGTTTACCTCGCTTCGTAAAGCTTTGGCCGGATCCATCAGTACTGGTTCGTGTGCTGTGTTTCTCGTTGGTTGATGTTCTGTCGGTTGGACGGATGGGAGTGGTTTACTTGTTTCATACCCAGTTACGGCGGTCGATGTTGTTTCGTCGTCAGTGAGACTTTGTTCAGTCCGGAGTATGCGTTCCCGTGCGTTGATCTCCATAGTGCTTGTGAGTCCCAGTAATTCTTGCTGTTGGGCTTGGTACTTTTCATCTGAGTTCTACACTGCTTCTGTTAGGTTTGATATCCCGGAATTGTGAGATATTGTTCGCTTAGCGTTAGCCTCTTGTCGTGTCTCTAAGCCGCTTATTGATTCTTACATTCGTCCCAAGTGCTTAAGCATGGTCTCTTGGCTCACGTGTATTTTATCTGATGCGCCTTCGGTTATCTGGTCTATAGACATGTTTGAAAGTTTTATACCTCGGTCCTCTGTAAGTTTCCTCAAGGCACAACCTTGATCCTGTTTTCTTCTTACTCCGTGTAGAAAGTTTTTCCATTGCTCCTCAGGTGGATTTGCTGGAGTTTGACGTATCCTATTCTGGCAGGATGGCCAATTTTGTCACGAGGAAATATGTGGCAAGTATTGAAGTAAAATACAAACCAATTTTGTCACAGGAAAATACGTGGCAAGTATTATAAGAAGATATAAACGGGCGGGTCTTCAACATTGGTGGAAGAGCCCCCTTTCTAGAAGATGGGAGGTATCTAATATTAATACTTATTCCGTAAAATAAGAGTCATGCAGATATTGAATAGTTTTAAATATTTAACGTAGGTTTTCAGGATTGGTATACGTATGTAGAAACGTTTCGTTTGAAGTATAATATAGAACTGCTTTATTCGTTTGTTCTCGGTTCTTAAACTATAATTTTCTAGTTGAATTGACGGTTTCTAGTCATGTGTTGTATGGTTTTGGCTGATTTTGCTACGGTTGCTGTGTGGGCGATGCGTCTGGTGATACGTTGGCTGGATTTTGTCTAGCGACGCAATGTTATAAACGTACACTCAGTTAATTCCACAGGCACATTTACTAAGAAATTCAATTTTTCAAAATGAAAGCTGAAAATTTTGGAAGAGAACCAAAATATCGTAACTGCAAATTACAGTCTGTATGCGTAAATGCAAGACTGGGAAAAATGCATACGGAACAAGATCAAGGTTATAGAACTTAACGAAGACCATCCACTAGTGTCACTCCGATCTATCGACCGCAATTGCAAGTCGTCTCCAGACGTGTCGTTCTGGCAACAACGTTACGTATACAGACCAACCTAAAATAACAAGATGAAGTAACAATGTTTCGTAATAAACGTAGACTCTACTAATTACAAAGATACTTATACAAAGAAATACAATATTTTATACCTAAAAGTGAAAATTTTGAAAAAAAATCAGAAATACTATAACGATAAATTACAGTATGTAAAAATATATAGAAAACTGGGGGAAAAGGAAACGGTACAATATCAGGGTTAAAGAAATTGACGATGGCCATCCAGCAGTACCACTTTGTCCTGCCGTACGCAACTACAAGACCTCGCCAGTTCTGTTCCTCAGGCAGTGTAAGTATGTATACAATCATATAAAATAACAATAAATTTTACAAAATAATGTCAACAACGTACAATCATTCAATTCCAAAGACAGTTTTACTATGAAATACAATTTTTTAAATTTTGGAATTGAAATGTTTGAAAAAAATCATGAAATTCATAACACTACATTACAGTATGTATAAATCATGGATCAAATAGGGCAGAAATGCATACCGTTTAAAATCATGGTTAAAATAATTAACATAGTCCATCCAGTATGTCGCTCCGTACCGCCGTACGCAACTACAAGACCACTCCAATCCTGTCGCTCCGGATACGCACGCACGTATACCAACAGTGGTATAAAATAACCAAAGATTCTACATAATATTGTCATGAACGTGCACTCAACTAATTCCAAAGTCACTTCTAATAGGAAATAGAATTCTTTTAAGTAAAAATTGAAAATTTTGAAAAACATGGAAAATATCACAACAGTAAACAACATCATTTAGATATAAATAGAAAACTGCGAAAGGATGCATGCGGTAAAATATTCTTGTTAAAGAAATTAACGAGGACAATCCAGTAGAGCCACTGCTTTCTGACAATCATATAAAATAACAACAAGATTAACAAAAATTATCATAATCGTACATTCGACAAATTCCAACAACACTTTTACTATGAAATACGATTTCATTAATCGAAGATTGAAAATTTTACGGAAAATCTAAAATATCATTACTACATATTACAGTATTTATAAATAAATGGAAAACTGGGGAAAAATGTATACGGTACAAAATCATGGACAAAGATATTAACGAAGACCATCATGTAGTGCTGCTCCGTTTGCCGTAGGAATCTCTCAGACCTAGCCAGTCGTGTCCATCTAGCAGCGTAGGTACGTATACAGACAGTCATATAAAATAACAATTAGTTTAACAAGCTATTGTCATAAACGTAGACGTACCTAATTCCAGATTCACGATTACAAAGAAATACATTCTTTGAAATTAGAAACTGAAAATTATGAAAAGAGTCGAAAATATCATAACAGTAAATTACAGCATGATGAAATAAATACAAGACTGCGAATGAATTCTTGCGGTACAATATTAAGGATAAAGAAACTAACAATGTCCATAATGAACTGTCGATACGTTCCACCGATCGCAATTACAAGTCCACGTCAGCAATGCCGCTCAGGCAGGGCAGGTGCGCATACAGACAGTCGTCCAAAATAACAATAGGTATAACGAATTGTAGTCATAAACGTACACTCAGCTAATTCCAAACACACTTTTCCTAAGAAATACAAATTTTGTAAATTGATAATTGATAATTTTGACAAAATTCGAAAATACCGTATCCGTTTATTACAGCGTGTATAAATAAATAGGACAATGGAGAAAATGCATACGGTGCAACATTTGGATTAATGAAATTAGCAAAGAGCATACAGCAGAGTCGGCCCGATATAACGAACGCTACAATAACACCACTCAAACCGTGTCGCTCTAGAGGCATAGGTACGTATAGTGACAATCCCATAAAATAAAATAAGAATTTAGCAAAACACTGCCATACAAGTACACTCTACTAATTCGAAGGCACATTTCCTAATGAATACAATTTTTAAAATTAAAAATTGAAAATTCTGAAAAAAAATGGAAAACGTCATAACCGAATATTACAGTATGTAGAAGTAAATGGATGTATGGGAAAAAATGACTACGGTACAAAATCAAATATATAGGAATAAGCAAAGATTATCCAGTAGCGCCACTACGATCTACCGAAAGCAACTAAAAGGCAACTCCTGTCGTGTCGCATGGGATGCGTAGGTACGTATACAGGTAACCATAGGGGATAATAACAAGCTTTTCAAAGTATTGTTATCAACGGAAACTCCACCAATTTGAATGAGACCGTTACTAAGATGTACAGCTTTTTGAATTAAAAATTGAAAATTTTGTATTGAAATCGAAAATATAACACTAAACTGGAGTATTCTTAAGTTCAGTGCACTACTACATGTTAGTCCGTTCGTATAAATTCGGAGCAAGGCTAGGCATAGGGTGTCGAGCAGACTCGTGTCGCTAAGACCTACCATAGTTAGCTGCAAGTTCACTTCTGTCGTGTGGCACCAGTAGCGCAAGCTCGTGCAACGACAATCAGATAATACATGCACAGATTCATCAATATATTGTCAGAAACGTACCCCCAACAAATTCCAACGGCACTTTTAATAGGCATTACAATTTTATAACTAGAAAATTGAAAATTAAAAAAAGAATTGGAAATATCACAACAGTAAATCGCAGTATGCATAAATAAATAGAAAACCGCGAAAAAATTAATACGGTACAACATTATGGTTTAGGAAATGCACAATATCCACACAGCCATGGCGATCCAATCTATGGAACGCTGCTCCAAGGCCACTGCAGCCCTGTCGCTCCTGAGGTGGAGGTACGTATAGAGACCATCCTATAAAATAAATAAGAATTCAACAAAATATTATCATAAACGTACCCCAAACTAATTCCGAAAGCACTTTTACTAAAGAATACAATTTTTTTAAATAAAAATTGAAAATTTCGAAGAAAATGAAAAATATCATAACAGTAAATTATAGTAGCTATAAGTAAATAGAAAACGGCGAAAGATTGCTTACAGTACCATATGATGGTTAAAGAAATTAACGAACACCGACCGGTATTGCCGCCTCGATCTCCAGTACGCAACTACAAGACCTCGCCAGTCATCTTGTTCCGGCAGCGATAGTACGTATTGAGACAACCATGTAAAATAACAATAAGTACAGCCAAATGTCGTCATATACGTTTACTGATCAAATTCCAAAGACACTTTCAGACAGAAATACAACTTTTTAAAATAAAAATCGAAAATTTGGGAAAGAATTGAAATCATTATAACAGTAGATAACAGTATGTATAAATAAATGGAAGACTCGGAAAAAATAATTGCGGAATAATATCAAGGTTAACGAAGTTAACATGGCCCAGCCAGTAGTGCTGCACCGACCGGCCGTACGCAACTATAAGACCACTCCAGCCTTGTCTCTCCAGAAGAGTTGGCACGCATAGGGACAATCATATAAAGTAACATTAAGCTTATCAAAATATTGTCATAAACGTACAATCAATTAATACAAAAGGTCATTTTTCTAAGAAATACAGTTTTTTAAACTAAAAATTGGAAATTATGAAGAAAATCGAAAACGCCGTATCAGTAAATTAAAGTTTCTAGAAATGGATAGAAAATTGAGAAGGAATGCATACTGTACAACATTACGGTTAAAGAAATTAACGTCGACAGTACAGTAGTATTACTCTGATACACCGAACACAACAACAGGACCACTCCATTCGTGTGGAAACGCAGGTACATGCACTGAAAATCGTATCAAACGACATATAGTTTTCCTAAATATAGTGACAAACGCACCTATCAGGTTATTCCAGCGTGTCAAACCAGGTATTCTGAGAGTCAATCCGCTACAGAGCATTGGTAATAGACACGTTTATTCAGGATATGCATATTAAAGAAGATATGCAAACCGACGTAAATCGTTCCCAACTGGTATAGAGTCAAATCCTTTATCGAACACCTTGCCTTCTGAGAAACAAACCCGCTATGTCGGAAGTACAGTTTCGTCTTCAGAGACACAAATTAGCATATATTTTTGTGACTAGCACCAAAATTTCATATTTTGAATAAGAAAATCAACAGGCTGAACGTTCGAGAAAGTACACCACATCTTTGAGTGTCGCACAGCTGAGTCAATAGCATTACGCATCCTGTGATTCCGAGAGTCACATCAGGAATTCCACGAAAAGAATCCGCTATGTCGTATTGGCAAATGACACCTTAATGGACGGTACGAATATCAAAGTAGAGAGTCCAACCGTAGTAGAACGGTACCATCTGATATAATATCAAACTTTTTCGGAATACCTGACCGTCCGACGGCCTAACATGTTTTTGCCAGTATCTAGCTTAATGTTCACGGTAACAAAATATTAGCTATTTTAGGTGATTGACACTTTAATTTCGTGTATGTATGTGAAAGTCGCAAGTGAAACCGTTCGTATTCCTCACATACTTCTTTGACAGTCGATCAGCTAAGTCAATGGCTTCACCTATCCTATTATTCCGAGAGTTGAACCAGGTATTCCCGTTGTCAATCCTTTGTGGTGTAGTGGCAATAGGCACATTAACTCACATTACGGATATTTAAGTCAAGAGTCTATCCCTTGGTGAACATTATAACTTGCTATGGAGTAGAACATTATGCCGAATACCTTACCTTCCGAGATGCCAACTCTTCTGTAGGGAGTGTCCAGTTTAGTCCTCGCAGAAACCAATTAGTGGCTATTATAGCAGTGCGACACCTTAGATTGACATATGAAGAGCAAAATCGATAGTCAATCCGTCCGGAAATGTTACAACCTTCTTTGGGAGTCGTAAAGCTGCGTCAATCCATTCAACTTATCTGTGCTACCGAGAGTCAAACCAGGTATGCCGGGAGTCATTCCGCTGTAAAATATTAGCAACAGACACCTAGACACACCCTACGAAAAGTAACGTACGGAGTCAAACCTCTGGCGCACGATACCACTTGGTGTAGAATCAAAATTGATGCAGAAGACCATACTTTCCGAGATCCAACCCTGCTGTAGCGAGGAAACAATTCAATGTTACGTGAAATAAATTGGTGAACATTGTATCTTATGGGCAAAGTAGTATCAAGTATGAATGGCAGAATTGATAGTCAGAACGATCGATAACGTTACCACTTATTATAGAGTCAATCATTTTATCGTAGACCTTGCCCTCCGGCAACACTTCACGCTGTAGCGAGAGTCTAACGTAATGTACGCGGAAACTAATTCATGGACGTGAGAGCAAATGGTCACCACAGTTTTATGTATGCACAGTAAAACCGAGAGTCTGCCCCGTGGTGAACGTTACCAACTTCTACGAGAGTGGAACGGCAAAGTCAATAGCATCACTTATCCTGTTATACCGAGAGTAAGACCAGGACTTCTGGACTACAATTCGCAGCAGAGTATTGCCAATAGGCACAGTCGTTCTTGGTGTGGATGCTAATATCGCAACGTCTATGGCGAATATTTGCACAACATTTATAACTTCAGTTGTTTGCAGCAAACACACCCTCATTCATTGTATTAAATTTTTGGGTAAGTCATTTCGTGTTCTCCCTATAGAGGACACAATTGTATTTTGTTGTACGGAACGTAATTGCAATTTATCCTGGCAGAGGACGTAAATGTACAATTTCGCAGTCATTATTGAGCCGCATAAAGGAAAAGAGATATTACATTCCGAACAACCAAATATTGGCATGTATCCTGTTGCTGAAACATTGAAATTTCTGGCTTGCATCGTGCTTCGCAAGAGAAACAGGCGTCTTTTATGGAAATTGAAAGCCATGTAAATATGAGTTACTCAGGCTAATTTCGCGTCATTGGAATCGGCGTTTTCGGAAAGTAGTTAATTTTTTTCCCTACAGAGCACCAAACATCATTAGTACGTTAGGAAAGTAGTTTCATTAATTCCGATCACACGACGTAAATGTATTCTATCACATCCAACTTCTAATTCTAACCGCATGTAAAAAATGAAATGAAATTACTCTATAGATGCCAGTAATAACACGTAATATGAGACTGAGACGATGAATTTTCTCCGGTGATTCGTTACTTTGACTGGTAATTTCTATTCCAATACTTTTTTGTCAGTTGCTTGCATCAAATATTCACGCAATTATTGTAGTAGGTTTGTCGATAATATCGTTTATTCTGGTTAGAGGATCTATTTGTGCTAGCTTGTTTGAAGGTGGATTTCGTTTCTTCCTAACAGGTGACGTAAAGGTATTCTTTCGCAGCCAACATCACACTGAAGCAGCATGAAAAATACGATATTTCTTTCCAATGAAACCAATCATATCACATATTCTGGCGCTGAAACGCTGAAATTTCTCGTCTGAATCGTACTTCGTGAGTGAATCGGGGATTTGAAAACGGAAATCGAGATTCATGTAAAAATGAGATACTGACGTTGATTTCGCATCAGTGGCACGTAATTGGACGCATAGAGCTGTAACACAATAAGAATCGTTTCCTTGACTGTGAACTACTGCCAAAATCTGATCATTTCTTTCCCTTTCGTCAAATATATACAAATTCATTGTATTAGGTTTTTCAGAAGGTGATTTCGTTATTCCTAGATAGAGGACCGAGTTGTAATACCTTGTTCAGAAAGTAATATTCATCTACACAATTAAGCCGCATGAAGGAAAGGACAAAGTAATATTACGCAAGGCAATTATTACACGAACACCAATATCACGCTGAAACCAAGAAATAACTCAATGTATCCGTGCTTCGTATGCGAATCGCGTGTTTGCCGTGGGGATCTAATGTCACATAAATATGCGATACTCGATTTGATTTCTCACCATTTGGCCGTTTTTGCGAGTATAGAACCAAGAAAATACAAAAATCGATAATTTGATGTTACATTTGTGTCGGAATGTGTTGATTTCAGTCGTTCGCATGAAATATGCAATCACTCGTTGTATTTGTCTCCTCGGAATGAAATTTCGTTTTATTCCGATAGAGGACCTAAATGTGCTATATTGAATGGAACGTAGTCCCACTATCTTCTTCTTTTTGTTCTAGCAGCGGATGTAAATGTATTTTTTCGCAGACAAATTCACAGTTAGAACGCATTGGATGAAACGAAATGACTTCCCGAAGAAACTGTCAATAACACCTGTTGTGGCGCAGATATGCTGGAATATCTCGCTTCCAACGCGCGTCGAAAGGGAACCGCGCTTGCGATTGGAATAAAAGGACACGTAAATTTGAGATACTCATGACGGTTTCGCATTATTGCAACAGTATTGGCGCGCATAACGGACAAACTGCAGCAATTGTTTGCTTTGACAGCGAATATTTGTCCAAATCAGCTTATATCATACGTTTGCGTCAAACAAATAGTATATCATTGTATTGGATATTACGTAAGGTTATTTTGTGTTTCCCTATAGAAGACTTAATTTAGAAAGCATGTTCAAAAGGTAATTTCGTTACTTCCCCACGCAGGATCTAATTGTACTCTGACGTTCGGAAAGAAACTTCGTCCTTTCCCGATTGTGGCCCTAGTTATAGTATACTGTATGGAAAGTAATATCGCATACCCCCGACGGCGATCGTAATTGTATTTGCTGCTAGGAATACAGTTTCTATTCTTGTGAAGAGAGTACGTAAATGTATTTGTTCGCAGTCAACTTCACAATTAAGCCGCATGAGAAATAACGAAACGACCTTCCGAAAAACATAATAATATCACGTACTCCTACTTTGAGGCTCTGAAATATATCGCTCGATTCGTGATTCGCTAGTAAATGATGCATTTGCCAGAATAACCAAATGGCACGATATGATGCGATACACGTGTACATTTCGCATCGTAGGAACGTAATTGCTACCCTATTACGGATAAAGTACATGAATCGATACATTGTTAGAGAATACCAGTCCAAATCCGTTAATTTCAGTCGTATGAATGACGTATTCAATACTCATTTAGTGAATTAGACCTTTCGAAAAGCTATTTCGTCTTTTCCCGACGAAGGAAGCATTTGTATTACGTTGTGCGGAAAGTAATTTTGTATCTTCGCAACGCAGGATGTAATAGCATTCGTAGAGAGTATACATCACAATTTAGTGGCTTTAAATAAGAGGAAATCATATTTCGATCAGTCCAATAATAACAAGTACTCTGATGCTGATGCTCTGAAATACCACGTTCGAAGCATGTACCACAATGGAACCTCGCGATTGCGGTAGCAACCAAATGCGTCGTTAGACATGCGATATACTCGTTCATTTCGGTTTTCCGAGAGAGCACCTAATAGTATTTGGATATTCCCATCGTAATTTCGGTTTTTCCGTACAGAGGAAGCAAATGTATTATTGCGCAGACAATATCACAATAAAGCCACATGAAGCGAAGAAAGGAATTAACTTCGGCACAACCAAACAACAACACGTATTCTGATCCTGAAACGCTGATATTTCTAGATTTAATCATGCTTCGAAAGTGAATCGCTCGTTTGCGATGGCAATCGTATGGCACGTAAGTATGCCATACTCACGCCGACATCGCATCATTAGAACTAATTTGCGGGCATTTGGCACAAAAGCTGTAAACAACGTTATCATGACAGCGAATTTCTGTCCAAATCAGATTACTTCTGTAGTTAGAATCGAATATACATTCATTCATTTTATAAGGTTTTTCGGTATGTTACTTCATTTTTACTCGAGAGAAGACCATATTGTATTTGCTTGATCGGAATATAATTTCGAGTTTTCAGAGCAGACGACGTAAACTTATTCCATCTTATCGAACATTACAATTATAACAGGCGAAAATAGAGCGTAATTACTTACCGAGCAACACAGTAATAACGCACATTCTGACGCTGAAACGCTGAAATTCCTTTATTGACTCGTGCTTCGTATGTGAATCGCGCGTCTGCGATTGGAAACAGGAGTAACGTAAATATGCGAAGCCTTCGTTGATTCCGCATCATTGGAAGATATTTTCCTGCATATGGCGGAGAAACTATAAACATCGTTACATTGACATCGAATTCCTGCCAATCCCATCGGATTCAGTGGTATGTATCAAATATGCACTCACTCAATGTAAACGCTTATCCGAAAGAAATTTTGTTTCTTCCTGACGAAACACATTACCATTTTCGATTGCCCAGGTCGTAATTTCATTTCTACCCGACGAGAGATTGTTGCTCAAGCAATTTCGTTTTTTCTGGGCACATGGAGCAAGTGAATATTCTAAGCGAAAAAATTTGACAATTAAGCCACATTAAACAAAAACGAAACTGCATTCTGACGCAGAATTTATTCAATTTCTCGATTTGATCGTGCTTGGCATATGAATCGCGCCATTACCAAGGGAGTAATACCGCATGTAAATATGAGGTACTCCCATTGCGCGTTTTCCATGGGAATCAATTGTCAGGCAGAAATACAGTACTCGCGTTTATTTCGAACCTTTGGAACGTATTTGCGCGCACATAGCGGTGAAACGATTTGAACCAATACTTTGACGGGGTATTTCTGTCCACATTCGTATACCTCAGTCGATTTATAAAATACACAGCGATTTATTGCACTAGGTTTTTCGGAAAGTAATTTCGTTTTTCTCGATGGAGGACCAATTGTATTATGATCTGGCAAGTGAAATTTCCTTTCTACGGATGTAGAAATGTAATCTTTCACAGAGTACTTTACAATTAAGGCGCTTGGAAAGAAAAAGTATCTGTTTCCCGATCAGCCAATAATTAGACGTATTTTGACTCTGAAACGCTGAAATTCCTTGTCTGAATCATATATTGCAAGTTAATCGCGAATTTGCAATGGGAACAAAATGTCACGTAAATGTGCGATACACACTATGATTTCGTATCATAAGAATGTATATGTGCCCATACAACAGAGAATTTAGTTGCTTCTGTTTAAAATCATTTGATTTCTCGCATGCTTCTGTCCACGCGGTATGTATTCCACGTCCTAGTATTAAACATTATTGCGGGCTCTCACCCAGGCCATTCCCGTGCACGTGATCACATTGGAGAAGCGATGCGTTGAATAGCGGCGTTTTTATCTCGTATCATTCACATGAGGTTTCACAGCGACGCGAACATCAATTACGGCAGTCCGATAAACACCATTACACACACGCACGCACTTCACGCAACCGCTTTTCCCGGAACACAATACATCCACCACTGAAACTGAGACCCGCGAAACGCCACGAGATACGTCCGCACTGCTCGGAGTCGTACGAGGTAGTGTACCGACACCGAACCAAATCCTAACCCGGTCCAACCGGTCCTTTCCTCGTACGTAATTTATTCATATCTGGCATGAAATAATTCTTGTCAGTTATTTCCTATTTTTGTTTTATTTCTTCATGTATGCCCGAGTGCGGTTTGTAACCCAAACCCGAGTTCGCAACCAAAACTGACCCACAACATCACCTGCCCGTTACAAGGCAGATCAATCCACCTGCACATTTACAGTATATATTATTGCCATTTAATGATCCCTATTTTCCGAACATCTATCCCACTTTAGTGAGAATCTACATTAAATTCCCGAGAAATAAATTAATGTACTGCGTAGATGCACACCCATTATATTAATGTATGATTGGCAGAGTCGAGAGTTAAACTGTTCTAGAACCTTACCACTTCACAAGAGGGACTATCCGCAATGTAAATAACTTCACCTATCCCTTTATTCCGATGGTGAAACCAGGAAATCCTGGTGTCAATCCGATTTACAGTATTGGCAATGTACATCCAAATGCACGGTATGGTTAGTAAAGAAGAGAGTCAAATCGTTGTAGAATGCTTCATATTGCAATAGAGTCAAACTTTTTACCGAAATGCTTAACTTCCAAGAACGTAACCCGCCGTACGGAGAGTGTAACTTCGAGCTCGGTAAACACATTAGTATACAATTTAGTGACGGGTACCATAAGTTCATGTATGAGTAGAAAGGTCAGGATTCAAACCAATTGAGAACGTTGGCACCATTTTTGCTAGTCGGACAGCTGATTCTGTGACTGCACCTATCCAGTAATACCGAGACTCAAACGAGATATTCCGGGAGTCAGTTCGCTGAACAGGATTGGCAATAGACAGCTTAATTCACGGAATGAAAATTACAGCGGAGCGTCCAACACTCGTAGAACGTTACCTCTTGGTATGGAATCATGCGTCTTACAGAAGACCTTACCTTCCGAGAACCCAACCCGCTGTATGGAGAGTATAACTTCGTGTTCAGAGAAATAAATTAGTATACATATTATTGGTGGGCACCTTAATTTCGTGCATGAATAGGAAGATCGTGAGTGAACCAGTTGGAGAACGTTACCACCTTTTTTGCGGGTTGCACAGCTATGTAACCAGCTGCAACTCTTCGGTAATTCCGAGAGTCAAGCCAGGTATTCCGGATGTAAATCCGCTGTATAGAATTGGTAATGGAAACCTTAAGTCTCGACACTAATCTTAAAGTAGAGAGTGAAATCGTTGGTGAATGTTACCACTTTGTATAGAGTCAAGTTTCTTGCCATATATCATTCCTTCCGAGAACCAAAGCCGCTGTAGTGAGTAACTATCTTAATTTCCATGGAATCAAAGAAGTAAACATTTTAACAGACGTACACTTTAATTTCATGTACGAATAGGAAGATCGAGAGCCAAACTGTTCTAAAACCTTACCGCCTACATCGAGAGCAGAAGGTCTAAGTCTATAGCTCCATCTGCCCTGTGATTCCGAGAGATATACCAGGTGTACTGAGAGAAAGCCCGCTGTGCTGTATTGACAATAGACACCTTAATTCACGGTATGTATAAGTATAGAGAATTATTAGATGGTTCCTCTCAATAGGCGGTAAGGTTCAAGAAAGGAATATTCCTTCGTGACATGTTTGACCCATGAAGGGAACATATGTCTGCTACGTCCGTATGGCAATGTGGCGAAATGAAGCATCCTCTATTGATCTGCATCGAATAACGGACGTCGCTCAGCAAGATTGCAGCAACGAAAGCTCATGAATCTGGCAAGAAGTATCTGCCCTGATGGAGGAGCTGGAGGCAGTCGGAATGCAATTGGCTGCCGCAGAAGCCCTCCTTGCGTCTGCCGCCGCAGCTACTGGGGTCTCGACACAGGGGACTACAACGGTGGTAGCTGCTAGAACTAAAATCGGCTACGTAGTGGAAGAGGCAGAAGGCGACCGGGAACTGGACATCTGTCGGGACGTCAGATGCGGCCCCATCCACCTAGCTGAACGAACAGACCCCCGCCGGGAAGGTGACCCCCGAGCCAATAATGGAGTGGGCCATGGTTGAGCCATGGAGCCGTCACCGGGGGCCTCATACTTCAGTTCGGAAGCCCAAAGACCGAGAGAACGGCCCAACGCCAAGCAGGCACAATATGGACGACCCTGCAGGACTTAGGCGTCATAGTGGCCCTGTCAGCTTATACGGCTGAGCAGCAGCTTACGGGTCAAGACTACGTGGAAGCCACACAAAATGTCTTGAAGGCACTGGCGGAGAAACGTTCCTGCAGCCCCTTAATATCAGATGGGTGGAAATCCGAATATCCCCATCCGGTCTTGGGACGATATGGGTCAAATGCGCCCTCGCCGCCCCCCTCTCAGTATCCTGGACAGCGGCAGCGTACAAGTAGGCCCGGGTACATGCGCTGGAGGCTCGCCGGCTCTAGCGCTTCAAGTGTCTAGATGTTGGGCACGCCAGGGCACCATGACCCACCAGCACATATAGAAGTGTTGCCTGCTTCCCATCCGCGATAGGGACATTAAGTCAATGGGCACTCGCACCGTCACTTAAGTGCATGATCTCTGCCGTCCATGGCCTTGAGTACGGACACAGAAAAGGCCTGCTTTCCTCCACATCGAAGAAGACGAAGAGTACAGTAGCAAGGACAGCAGGAAGCGGAAAGTCTCTAAGTACGACTGGAGCGGCGGCGGGCCTGGAAGTGACCATGGACAGGGTTTAGAATTCAACATCCTCCAGGCCAATATCAACAACAACAGAGCGTTACTGCATCTTTTCGCAGAGTCGCTCGCGTAGTTAGACATCGCCATGGCTGTGGTCGACGAGCCGTACAATGTTCCGGCCATGACAATTGATTCGCAGACCTTCACGATATGGTCGCCGCGGTGTGGTGGGCAACCCCGGAACCCCTTGGCCACACTGATACATCTAATGGTGAAGCATGTCCTGGTGCTCTGGGAACACCTGGTCGTGCATACGAACGGTAGTTGGATGAGAAGAAGATAGCGGTATCGTCGCATCTACCCCAGTCGGTACTCATCCTCGGTGATGATAACACCCACGCATCGGCACTGGGCTCACCGAGGGCGAAATCGTGGGGCGAAGCGTTCCTCGACTGGGCAGCCAGATAGGAGCTCTTTCAATACATGCGCAACGCCGACAGGGCATGTCCATCGGGGACTTGTCCTTCTTCTCTCCTGCTTCCTTACAACGATTGAAGTGTTGGAGAGTGGCCTAAGAGGTGAAAACTCCGAACATCCCGTCTTCATTCCCATGGAGTGCTCCGTGCCAGAAGGGGGAAGATACGGTCAACGAGAACAGGAGCCCCCATGGGTGCTAGACATAGACTGGAAGATCAGCAGCGACGCGATGGCGGATTGGACGACTCGACGTGGAAAATCCATTATCCGCGGCACATGTGGAGTTATGACAGTCCGGAACGCTTGAAGGCCACGGTCCCCAGGATGGCGCAGAATGACTCCACGATGCCATGACGGTAGCGTGCGATATTACCATGCCACGGGCCGCAGCATAGCCGATGGCGTCACTGTACTGGTGGGGCGAGGAGCTCGCAGTTCATCGCGAGCACGTAATTTTCGCCCGACGCCGATAGCGACATGAGCGTCGCAGGAGATTGACAAGAAATGAAGAGGAGGCCACGTAGCACAGGGGGTACAGGCGGACCATCAAGTCGCTCCGGCTATGGCCCGGAGTTGGCACGACCTGCTGCAGAAGTTCTACGACGACCCCTGCGGACGGCCTTACCGGATGGTACTAGGGAAGCTAAGGGTCTAGGTCGCTCCGCTGATAGAGACCATGGACCCCGCCTACCCACGTCACTCTGTTCCCGCCGTCGACGATGACGGGGG
>NIJG01000306.1:75884-124750 GCA_002201625.1 Euglossa dilemma | reverse complement strand
GGGGGGGGGGGGGGGGGCATCGATGGACCAGTCGACGGTCAGGACTACCAGGACGGACGAACTCGAAGTCAGCAGGGAGGAGCTAGAGCTGCTGGCATGGAAACTCGTAGCGAGGGAGACAGCACCGGGACAGGATGGTATTCCGGGTCGTGCGTCGGCGCTCGCCCGGGGTGCACTACGTGACAGAACGATGCAGTTGGTGAACGAATGCCAGCAGGAAGTTGTGTTTCCCATAATCTGCTTGCTGCTATATGCTGTTTTGTTCAAGAAGCAGGGTAAGACCCTTGACTCCCGCACGGCGTACCGGTCCTCCTGCCTATCCAACGAGGCCAGGCAACTCCTCGAGCGGGTACTGGCAATCCGTTTGAAGGAGCAGCTACTGTGGATGGTCCCGCATTTGTATGACAAGGAGTACGACTTCCAGCGTGGACGATCCACGTTCGATGCCCTCAGGAGTGTCTGTTCCTTGTCGGAGGCAGCCGTACACCCTGGTGGTGTCGTGTCGCTGGCGAGTTCGTAGCTCTCCGCCATTATTACTAGGTTGGTGAAGGAAAAGAGGTCATGGCGCAGAATTGCCGCATTTTGAGAGCACGTGATGCTATATAAGGAGGCCGCGGAATGGGTAAGAGGGGTGGTGGCCCCTATTCGCATGGGAAGAATGCGGCAGCGAGCGCGTCGTGAGTTCGCCGGTGCGCCATCTCAGAACTAACCCAGAGTGTAAGGCCCTGGTAGATGGAATTGAGGGACAGTCTCTGTCCTATGATAGCCAGCCGCCAGGTCGAGCCGCTGGTGATTGGGTGGGGGCCCGACTCTCTCGGAGGCCGCGGTTGAGAGGGACGGCGTCGCGTTGTGATCGCCTGTGGCCGTTGAAGGCACGGGAAGGAAGAGTACCAAACAGAAACGTATGCCATAGCGGAGCTTGGACTACGTGCTCGTCGTGGGGGTCACTGGAAGACCGTGGTGACCTGCGCCTGAATTCCGGCTCGCCAGATAGACTATGAAATTTCATGACGAAGATATAATATGGCTGGTTTCATAGCGTCAGGGTCGTCTAATGCATTACATTCCTTCAACAAGCTATACGATCATCCAAGAGATATCGCAGAGTATATTAGCAATACAAGCCAAGTATAGCTATTACCTTCAACCAGGGATATAGTCATTCTGGACCCGACACGCGGAGCTGTTCCCCGTACTTAACCTACGCTATTTATGGCGGTGTCGCGTAAATGGCCTATTCCTTCGCTGATCGCGTAATAAATTGCAGCGTATTCTCGAATGCTTGAAAACCAATATCGCGGGAGAAGAAACCGGGATCCGCTAACGTTCCGTTCACTCGATGTCAGGCGTCGTATTTCGTGCGGCAGAACGATCCGAAAGAGGACGGGGTGCAGACCGGCAAGGAACCCACCGTCGGGCACCCCGAGGCTAAGTACGAACGTACGACGAACCGGCTGGTAAAACTTCGCCGCGAGGCATTGGTGTATCCGAGCTGCCATTACTTCATCGGCCGACAAGGCGAACGTAATTTCTAAGTGTACATCTCCGTGATCTCTTACGGCATAGGAATTTCCCCGCGCATCTGTTTCTTCTTCGGAGTCTAACATCTTCCCCGGGAACGCGTATCCCGCACATTTCGGGCTGCCTACGCCGCTACCAAACCTCGCAAATCGCTTCTTTCTCGATGCCGATGCGTTTCCGCTCGGCTTCGTGGCCGATGCGAGTAGCGGGGCACGTTTCATTCAGCGATCCTTCGCGCACCGCAACGGACCGCGCCACAATCACCGGTCCGCATAGCATAGTATGCTCAATCCAGCTTTATATCACCGTAACGAAGTTTTAATAGCGCAAGCTTCTGCTGCCTAAGAGAAATCTGCTATACACGCTCCGCGGCGGCTGCTTCCAGGTTTCCGACGGGGAAACTGCTGCAATTTAAACATAAAACCGTAATTCTATAATCTGCGTGTTCGGTGATATATAAGCAAACGTGATATTGCGATTCTCGGCATCAATCCGGCTCATTTTACGCTCAACAAATCGAGAGGAAGGCTTGAAGGTAATGCAGCTTATCCAATCGAGTTTTTTTCTCACAATCAAGGATTTACGTGTTCATTCGAGCAAACCCACGGCGTACTGCTGCACTGACCCGCGAATCCGAATACATCCGTACACATGATCCATGTCAACAAGCGGAATACCAAACACTGCAAGACAGATCGCGCGACAATCGTTTTGCTTCCGTTTTAAGGGCAGCGAGAATTGAAGCACCGTTTGTTACGATACCGCGATCCAAATCAAGGCTGAATGTTGCCTTGAGCGGACTCGCGTCCAACTATTTCGATGCAAAATATCGGTGGTACATTCTCAATGTCGAGTCCAATTTCCAATAATTTATTATCATGTATCTTCGCGTTTATATGACCTTTCTGCTGTTCTCCTCATTTTACTAGGATTCTCATATTATGATATATTTTCATGTTATATTTATCACCATTTCACTGTTATTTTTTGGCAGAGCGAGGGTAAAATGTTGTTCTCTGACGCAAGTGTTCATAATGATCTGTAAAGAAGCTGTCGTTTACGCCGATTCCAGGTAAACGAGCTTTTTATGACTCTCCTTTAATTCGTCGATGCGTCGTTGTTTCAGCTTACCACTCTGTTATTTGTATCGGAGAATGGGGCGGAAAGTGCAAAGGACAATTTCCGCCATTGATCAGGTGTAAAATAAATATTCAGACGCTTGACGCGAAGTTAAACTGAAGGAATAGTATTCGAATGATAGCTCGTTCGAAATTCCAATTTCCAGCCACCGACAGGAATGCCAAATAAATTTCCCCTCTTAATTATTCGCTCTAACGATAATTAAACTGAACTCGAAGGCGCAAGGAGGGAGTGATTGAACGTGATTTGCCTAGCGGGATGGAACTCGCCGACGAATTGGTGCGAATTTAGTTTTCGCGTAATTTTGCCGGCTCCTAATGACTGAAAAGGGCACATAAAATAATATTCGTCTCGTTGCGTATTGTAATAAATCCCCTGTGCGATGGTTGTCCCAGGCCAAGGGAGAGGAGGAGTAGACGTCGTCCTTGCGCATCGCGGGAGCGATAGGATATGTCTACCGTCCACGACCGTAAATGGATGAACGACGAGGATTCGGTATGCAATTATAGCGACATGACAGAATACCTATTGCACCGATCGCGAGTGTTTATCTCTCGAATATCGACTGCCAAAATACCGGTTCCGAAAAAGTGCTCATGGCGAACCGAACCGAGGGACAAGGAAACTGGGAATGCTGCACCAACAATGACCGGGTATGTCGTTTCAAGCGTTACTTCCACTAATTGCCATGAATCCCCTTGTCCAGACAAAGAGACTAGCTCGTGACCAACTTTTCGGAATATGTAATTAGAAAATGCTCCCTCGGTTGATGACAATTGTTTGATCAAACACGCAGAAGTGTTCCTCTGATGAGAGACCCACTTACTCTGCCCCTTCGCGTCTCCTGATTGCGATGCACTGCTTGCTGTTGCGTGTTTCGTATTGGCCTAGACAGATCATTCCAGATGGCAAGGAGTTCGAGTTTCCCGCTTTGGCTTTTAGCTTCAGTTTCTCACGATATTGCCCCTCGTTTTTCAATACTCCAACATTACCGTGATACGCAGATTCGGAACCTAAATTTGCGTATAGAGTCTTAACCAGTTTCGAATATTCGTAACTCCGAATAGGCATTGAGAAGTTCCGGATTCATTTCCCTAACCTTTAAAATAAGAATGAACCTTCCAGCTTCTTTTGGAACAATTCCTATCCGAAGATTTGCATTCTATTCGTAATCCTTTCGATAAACAACGTTATATAAGAATCGAATACCGAGAGTAGAAAATGAGAAGCATGAAGGTATATTTTTCCTATCGACAAGTTGGATTTCTATTGGCAATAGCCCCAATTTATTTCCATACTACCTCCGTGCAACGTCTGATCGTACCGAGTTGATTGACTTATTTCTATGCTATATCCGAGAAAAGTTTGTTTACAGTAGCTCGTTGTGTCGGAAACGCGTGGAGGTTGTGTGAAGAGTTAGCCGCCGGTATTGAAACACGGTCGAGGGGAACATGGAGGAAACAGCGGCTCATCCGCGAGGGACGATAAAACGGGAACGGATGGAAATTCGGTGAACCCGAAAGTCGGGAAATATAATCTGGGCAGGCAACGAGCCGTCAGTATCACTAAACACGCGGCATCGAATTATCGACGGCTATAGCGTAGAAATAAACGCTGAGCGGAAGAATGTCGCTGTTATGTCGACCACCGAACATCGAACCAGGCATTAAGCGAAACAATCCGCCCCGTCAAATTCCATTCGTTTACAAATTTCGCCCCCTTATTATATCCCCCCGCGTGATGTTCGTTGTACTCCTGATTTTTCCGCACCTGTAACCGCTCCGATTTTATTCAAATGCTCCGATACCGAAAATCGACAAACAGCTTTCGCTTACTTGGCTCTTCGAAAAATTCCAGAGAACGTGCGCATTAGATGGATACCCATCGCTTCTTCCGTTTTCGATATTTTCACGGGCAAATCTCTCCGGATCTAGCCCCATTCCCACCCTATTTCACCGCTCGATTTCGATGGAATAGTTCCGTTTCGAAATTCCACGTGGTTAACAGGTGGTATAAGGTGACGTGTTCTATCATTTGGAGTTTGCCAAGAGCATGAAAAATCAGCAACTGCAATTAAATATTGGAATGCGAGAGAAGAATGCAGGATTTTGAAATACGTCGGAAGTCTGACATGGAACGCGAGTATATGCTTCGCAGATTATGGGATCGTTACGAGTTTTCTATGTTACGTGCAATTTGTTCGAGGACAGTCTCTTATAATATACGAGATATTTGAGTTCACAAGAGAGGATGAATAGAGACGACAGAATGGAAGCTGGAAGGAGACAAAATAATTAGAAGCTGATGACGATAAAATTGGACGTCAAGAGAAAAAAAAGGTTAAATAAATTGTTTGAGTTGCACGTAAGTAGCGTAGACACGCATAATCTTGCTTCGGACACCTAACCTCCCGTGGACGATGAAAATTTAGATGTTACACCTCGGAAGTCGAACCGACAAATGACCCTAGACGCGTCGCGTCTTTCCTTATATTGCAGTCGATCCGACGAAAACCGATTGTTACTTTTCCGTTGTAATTGTGAATAAATTAGTAATCCCTTCATTTTCATTATAAATTCACGACACCTACAGTTTGCTATTAATAATCAATGCTTGGCTAGTAATAACTGTATTCTCGTTAGCGGTTATAAGCTACGCCATTAATAGCTAATGATTGATTAACATTTTTATTGTTATTGTAAATCCGCGACTCGGGCAATTTAGCGAGGAGAATTTTAATTTGTTGTTAATAATAAATTTGTCAATTTGTGCATTCTTGTACAAATGATTTGTACAAAAGATGATGAGTCATTTTTCCATTTTTGATGCGTATTTATGCCTCAATGTCGTTATCACAGATAAATCGAAAAGCTCGCCACCTGCAATCGTTAAATTTTCAACAAATGTGCATGCTAAACACATATAATTCTTTACTTCAGGACCGCCGGCCTATTGAGACCCATGTACATTCACAATTTAACTATGTTTCAGTCCAATGACAAGCTTCGAAATATAAAACCGTTCCTACAAGAATTCGTGTTTTTATTAATTACGCTATTATCGGTATTTTATGCCAACGCATTGTCAAACTAGTCATACATCTCCAGCTAACGCGGAAATATTTCCATCTGAGTACATATTCCACATCCGTTTAAAGATATGTATTCTTCTTCTTTCCTGTTAAAATATCGTGTCACAATGAAACGCATTGACGCCAGAACTACCGATTTGTAACGAGTACTGAAACATAATACACATTAATGCCGACAATTGAATAATTACGACTACATTTCGCATACGTGAAAAGCAATTGCAAGCATGAGAGCTCTGAAACAAGTTCCATTACTCTATTTCAAGAACAATATTGACCCCTTTCCAACCATCAGACACACGCCGTGAGGTCATTTAACTCTCATTCCTTTATACCCTGTGCAACATGGGAAATAATTGAGGATTCCCACTCGCATCTGCACCGGGTATATACCCCAGAGTGAAAGGGGAAATAAAAGGTAGGAAATAATTATTTCGGCGAACTAATCTGGCGGATCTGCCTTTGATGCCACCTCGCCGAATTATCCCACTCGTATGGATTAACGCAGTATAAATCATCAAGCAGGTAGCTCGATAAATGGAGAAGTACTCCGTCTCTATCATTTAGCCGGTGTAAGGAAGATGGATGGGGTGAGAGAAGCTGAAGAATTGAGCAAACGGAAATAATCGTCCATTTTGATCGATTGACACGCGATGCAGTAGAACGGCTACGAACAGAGGCAGACCATTCCGGACTCTGTGAGAGTTTGCGAATCCTATGTATTCCCTGGTACTGTCAAACCGGAATCACAAGAGTCCCGGAGGATTTCCGGACTAGCCTAGAAGTCTCGAGATTACTTCCGCATCTTCGAACTTCGCCGAAATTTCTCTGCTCTCGATCAAATCTTCGCACTCGTCCCAACTGCTAACCTTCCCGGACTAGGCTAATCCGAGGTCCCAAACGCGAGTCCCTTTGAACCTCAAGTCTTCGGAGACTGCATGACTACTATGACCAAACGAACCACCGAAACTCTCGGAATTTTCTACGACAGAGACTACGAGGTATACGTCGCGATTGGTCGGGTTCTCTGACAACTGAGGAGATTCTAGACCGGTATCAATAACGATACATAGAAAATTGTCAAACTGTACTAAATGCTTAAGCACTAATACATCAAATTAACATTAGAACTACCCACACGTTGTCTCCACTAAAGTTCGATGTGCATATACAACATTAATCCAATGAACGTAATTGAAAAGGACGAGTGCAAATTACCATGCTCCTATCGGAGAAAGAATCAGCTTTATAAAATGTAGCCGCCTATATCCGATAGTTCCAAATAAAAAAAGATCCAAACTAGTCATTTCAACACCGCTTGTACTTTCAGAGTCATATTCACAGAGTCCCTACGATTTCCCTACAATTTCTTTTCACACGAGCAACAACAACGACTCGCCGCGAAGTGATCCACCCGCGGTATGCAAATGGCACTCGGCGACATCGGGATCGCGGCAATCATACGGCGAAATTGTGCTCGAAGTCGTGACGTCAATCTCAGATCTTAATCAGCGAAAGTGAGTGGAACATTTCGTCGGGAACGGCCATCGCGACGCGCCATATCCTCTTTGTCTTCGCCGAAACAATGGCGGGTCGGACCCCTTCCGCGCGATTTACAATTGCAGCGAGATCTCAAGTAACGGTGCAATTTTGCGACGACTGCAGCAGTTGAATCTCGCGGTGATGACGCGAACGGAAGTGGCCGAATTGAAGAATAGTAACGCGGCAAAGCGGCGCAGAAATTGTAGCGGCCGAGCCGCGATGCGCTCGCCGCTGACGAATCGCCCGGACGGAGAAGGGGGCATTGCATATATATTGTTCTATAAATTACACATTATGCGTAGAACGCGCTGCTCCTTGACGAATAATTATGCAACTTAAATCTTTGTTTAACGAGCTGAAGCGTGAATAAAGGAGATTCGTCCGTTGGTCGGGGTCGAGTGATGGGATTCAGCATAATTCGTTCGTGCTGTTATAACGATGTGAGAGGACTCGAAGGAGAGGTAATATATTCAATGTTTTATATTATTATACATATTTAATATTTCATTCATCAAAATGAATTCATTAGGCGCGTTATATTCGAGTAAGGAATTAAAATAACTCTCATATTCCTGTATCTCGATCGCGATTACTTGCTATCGTCGTCGTAATTTTCCTCAGAATAATAATACAAATTATATGTACTCATCAGCTGTTGCAGCCATAGCTCATTTCATTATCGGTGAGTCGCATGCATTTTGATTCCTTCGGTCACTCAATTATGTCGTAGGTCCGAATCGGCACCGTTGACTGGTTGTATAGGTAGAATTTCTTGCTGAGCATAGTTATCGCGGATGTTTATTATATTCCGGAGTAGTAACAATATCTTCTGTGTACTTTGTTTACTATTTCAGAATAGGTTTTCTTGCACATCGCGTTCCTGAATAATGATAATAAATGTAGGGATAGTTAGTATATTGTCATGCAAAGTACTGGTAACATAAATAGTACAGTCTTGTTAATTAGTTTATTATACAGAAATATTGACATAAATATTTTAATACCAAAGTGATGGAATATGTTGTACAGTAGAAGTCGAATGCCCTTCGACTTCGATACTGCGATATGTATTGTCATCATAATTCCATTTTTCCTATATCGTTAATGTCGAATTACTTAATTATTCGATTTCCATACCATAGATTACAGTCAAATTAGAAACGTATTGATATTGGAGTCAACTTTCTTTCCTTCGAAAATGCATTGAATATCATGTGCTAGAAAACGCTTCGAGACACAGAGATTTTGAGGTTGAAACAACAATTTTGAACACTAATGTTTCCGAAAATGTGCTGTGCGTCCATGCCAAACCTATTCAGCGGATTTACACCCGGAATATCAGGTTTGCCATTCGGAATCACAGGTTAGGTGTAGCTATAAGCTTAGACGTTCGACTCCCAAAGTAGGCGGTAACGTTCTCCAACGGTTTGATCCTCGATCTTCTGTTTCATACACGAAATTATGCAGCCCGACACCAAAATGTATAGAAACTTTCTTCCCTGATGACGAAGCAAGACAGTCACTACAGCCGGGAAGGTGCGCGGAAGGTAAGGTAATCAGTTAAAAGAATAAAATTATACCGATGTGAAATGTTCACCGACGGTTTGATTCTCTACCTTAATATTCAGACCGTGAATTAATATGTCTATTGCCAATACCTTTCAGCGGACCTACTCCTAGAATGCCTGATTTGACTCTCGGATTCGATGTATAGCTCAAGCTATAGATTTTGCCGTTCGCCTCTCAAAGAAAGTGTTTTCTTCATCGAACGGATTGAACCTCGATCTTCTAATTCATGCAAGTAATTATGGTGTCCGTCATTAATATTCACTAATGTGTTCCTCTGACCATGAAGTTACACGTTAGATACAGCGGGTCGTACTCTCAGACTGTATGGTCTTCGTTACATAGTTTGACTTTATAGCAATTGTTGACCTTCTCAAACGGTTTGACGCCCTAATTTTATTTTCAATCCGTGAATTAAAGTGTCCATTGCCTATACTGTTCAGTGGATTTTCTACCGGAATGCCTAGTTTGTCTCTCGGAATGACAGGATAGGTGAAGCTATTGACTTATACCTTCTACTCTCAGAGACGGTGGTATCGTCCTAAATTCACTTGACTCGCTACCTATATATTAAGAGTTGCATTGAGGTGCCTATTGCCAACAATGTTCAATATATTACTAACGGAACACCTGGTTTGCCTCTCGCAATCACAGGGTGGGTGAAGCTATTGACTTAGCCCCCCCGGTCTCAAAGTCGGTGATAACGATCTCGAACGGTTTGACCCTCCACCGTGTAATTCGTACATGAGATAAGGGTGCCGCTCTCTAAAGTGTATACTAATTTGCATCTCTGGACACGAGGTTGTGATCTCGATACAGCGGGTAAGGCTTTCGGAGGGTGAGGATTTCTGAAAGACAATTGACTTTATTCAAATTGATACTGTTCTCAAACGGTGTGATGCTGAACTATTAAGTTGAAGCATGAATTATGGTGTGCAGTGCCAATACTGTTCAGCGGCTTTACTCTCATGACACCTGGTTTGGCTATCGGAATCGCAGGGTATGTGAAGCTATTGACTTAGCCGTTCGACTCTTAGACAGGCTTGTGATATTCCCCTACGATTTGGCTCTCGATTGTGATATCTATACGTGAAAATCTGGTGTCTGACTGATAAAATCTCTATCAACTCGAATCCCTGAACATTAAGCATGATACACGTTACGGCTGGATAGGCGGCTTGGACGTGTCTATTGTCAATACTGTTCCGCGGATTTACCCTTGGAATACCTGGATTGACTCTCGGAATCATAGGATACGTGAAGCCATTAGCTTAGACCTTTGACTCTCAAAGAAGGCGGTATCGTTCACGAAAGATTGACTCTCGATTTCTTAATTCATACATGGTACTAAAGTGGCCATCGCAAAAACGAGTACTAATTTGTTTCTCTGAGCACGAAGTTATTCACTCGATACAGCTTGTTTGGTTTCCGGAGGGTTAGACCTTCTGTAAAGCGCTTGACACTATTCCAGTGGGTAGCGTTCTTCAATGGTTTGACGCTCTACTTTAATTTTCATACCATGAATTAAAGTGTCCATTGGTAATACTGCACTGTGGATTGGCTCCATGGATACCTGGATTGACTATCTGAATAACAGAATAGGTGCGTCCACTGACTTAGCCGTTCGAGCCTCAATGATAGTGGGATTGTTCTCGAACGGTTTGACTCCGATCTACGGGTTCATGCATGAAATTGAGGTGCCCGAATCTAAAATGAATAATGACTTCTTTCTCTGAACACGAAGCAAGACACTACCTGCTGCCGGTCATGTTCTGGGATGGTAATGTCATCGGAGAATTAAGGCCTCTATTGCCAATGCCGTTGAGCAGATTAACTTGAGGAATACAAGGCAACTCCAGCCGTATCGCTCCGGCAGCGTAGGTACGTGTACAGACAATCACATAAAATAACAATAACCTTACAAAATATCATCATAAACGTACACTCAACTAATTCCAAAGACACTTTTACTGAGAAATACAATTCCTGAAACCATAAACGGAAAATTTTTGAAGAAAGTCCAAAATATAATAACAGTAAATTAAAGTACGTAGAAGTGGATAGAAACCTGAGAAAGAATGCATACTGTAAAACATTACGGTTAAAGAAATTATCGACGACAGTACAGTAGTGTTACTCGGATCTACCGAACGCAACTACAAGACCACTTCATTCATGTCGCTCCGGTAACGCAGATACATGCACAGGAAATCATAACAAATAACATATAGCTTACCTTAATATTGTCATAAACACACCTATCCTCATATTCCAAGAGTTAAACCAGGCATTCCGGGAGTCAATGCTCTGCAGAGTGTTGACACTAGAAACGTTAATTCAGGGTATGAATATTAATGTATATATTCATTCTGATGTAGAACGTTTCCAACTGGCATAGAGTCAAATCCTTTACCGAACACCTTGCCATCCGCGAACCTAACCCGCTGTATCGAGAGTATATCTTCGACTTCAGAGATATAAAATTAGAATACATTGTAGTATCGGGGACATTAATGTCATGTATGCATGAGAAGATCGAGAGGCATACCGTTCCCGAACGTTACTACCTTCATTGTGAAATCGCACATCTAACACAATAGTTTCACCTATACTTGTGATTCCGATATTCAAACCAGGTATTCCGGGAATAAATCCGCTGAACAGTATTGGCAATAGACACCTTAATTCACTATTTGATATTAAAATAGAGCGTCAAACCGTTTGAGAACATTCCGAATTGTTATATACTCAATCGCTTTACCGAAGGCCATACCCTCCGAAAAATTAACACGCCGTACCGAGAGTATACCTACGTGTTTAGGAAAACATATTAGTATACCACTTAGTGTCCTCACCTAAAATTCATGTATGCATTAGAAGGCCGAGGGTGAAACCATTCGATATCGATACCACCCTCTTTGGGATTCGACCGTCTGATTCAATAGCATCACCTATACTGTGATTCCGAAAGTCAAACAAGGTATTCCAGCAGTGAATCCGCTGACCAGTACTGGCATTAAACACCTTAATGCACTATCAATATTGAAGTAGAGAGTCACACCGTGGAAGATTAATAAAAATTCATATAAAGTCATTCTTCTTACCGGATACATTACCTTCCCAGAACCTAACCCGCTGAAGCGTCTGTCTTGCTTAATGTACACGCAAACAAATTAGTAGAAATTTTAGCAGACGGAAGCATTATTTTCATCAATGAATAGAATGTGCGAGAGTCAAACCGTCCGAAAGCGATCCTACCTTCTCTGAAAATCGAACGGCGAAGTCAATAGCTTCTTCTATCCCGTAATTCGGATAGAAAAAACAGGTGTTCCTGAAGTAAGTCCACTAAACAGTTTTGGCAATTGACACCTTAATTCACGGTTTGAATATTAAAGTAGAGCGTCGAACCGTTCGAATTTGATACCAATTGGTACAAACTCAAACGTTTTACCGAAGTCCTTACCTTCAGCGAACCTCACCGGCTTCATCAACGGAACAAGTTCGAGTTCAGAAAAGGAAATAGGTATTCGTTTCCGTGACGATCACCTTAACTTCATGTATGAAGTAGAAGGTTGAGGGTCAAACCGTCCGAGAACGTTGCCACCTTCTATGAGAGACGAACGGCAAAATCAATAGCACCCCCAATTCTGTGATTCCGAGAGACAAACCAGGTATAACAGGAGTAACTCCGCAGTACAGTATTAGCTTTATATTGCCTATTTCAAGGTACAGACGTTAAAGTATAGAGGTATACCGCAGTAGAACGATACCTATTGGTATAGCGTCAAACTTTTTACCGAAGGCCCTACTGTCCGAGAACCTACCCCTTTCTACTGAGAGTATAACATCGTATCCATTGAAACAAATTAGCATTCAAATTAGTGACGTGCAACTTAATTTCATGTCTGAAATAGAAAATCGAGTGTCAAACTGCAGGGAGAACGTTACAGCCACCTTTGAAACCCGAACGGATAAGTCAATAGCTTCACCTATCCTGTGATTCCGAGTGTCACACCATGTATTCCGGGAGTAAATAGGATGAACTGTTTTCGCAATGGGAACCTCAATTCGCGGCATGAATAATAAAGTAGAGAGCCAATCCATTTGAGATCGTTACCACCCTGTTTCGGAGTCGGATGGATAAGTCAATAACTCCACCTATCCTCCGATTCCGAGAGACAAACCAGGTAATTCGCAAGTTAGTCCGCTGAAGAGTATTAGCAAATGGCGCCTTAATTCGCAGTTTGAATATTAAAGTAGAGTATCACACCTTTTGTGAAAGTTACCAATTGTTTTAAAGTCAAACGCTTTACAGAAGGCTGTAGCGTCCGTGATGCTCTCTCGCTTCATCGAGGGTATAACTTCATGTTCAGAGAATAAAATTAGTGTTCTTTTCAGTGAGATGCACCTTCACTTGATGCATGAATTAGTAGCTTGAAGGCCATACGTTGCCACCATCTGTGAGAGACGAACGGCCAAATCAATAGCTTCACCATTCCTGCAAATCGGAGAGGCTAACCAAGTGTTCCGGGTGCAAATACGCTGAACAGTTTTGGCAATAGACACTTTAACTCGCCGTATGAATAGCAAAGTAGAGTGTCAATCTGTCGGAGAACGTTACGTACAGTTATAGAGTCATACTTTACAACGAAGGCCTTAACTTCCGAGAAGCTAACGCGCTGCAGTGAGCGTGTTGCTCAGTCTCAACGGAAAGAAGTTAGTATACACTGGAGGGAAGGGCACACTAATTATTAGAAGATCAAGTGTCTTATCGTTGGAGATCGTTACCACATTCTTTGTTAGCCGAACGACTAAGTCAATAGCTTCACCTATCCTGTATTTGCGAGAGTCAGACCACGCATTCTAGGCGTTATTGCGCTGAACAATATGGGCAACAGAGACCTTAGTTGACGGCATGATTATTAAGGTTAGGAGTCAAATTATCGGAGAACATAGCTAATAGATATGTAGTAATTATTTTTAACCTACATCTTACATTGAGACATCAAAAACCGCCGCATCGGTTGTCTTGCTTCACGTACACAGGAACGAATTAACAGATATTTCAACAGACGGACACCTTATTTTCATGTATGAATAGAATAACCTGGAGTCAAACCGTTCGAGACCGTGTCCACCATTTTTGAGTGTCGCACAGCTAAGTCAATAGCTTCACTTATTCTTTGATTCCGACTGTCGCACAAGGTATTCCGGGATTAGTTCCGCTGTTCTGAATTGGCATCGGACACCCTAATTCACGCTGTGAATATTAAAGTACAAAGTCAAACCGCTAATGAACGTTACCTATTACGGCAGAGTAATCTTCTTACCGAAGGCCATACCGTCCAAGAAGCTAGCCCGCACAATCGAGGGTATAACTTCATTATTCCGGGAGTAGGTCCGTTGTATTGGCCTTATACACCCTACTGCACGGTAAAAATATTAAAGCACATATTCAAACTGACGTAGATCGTATCGTATTGGTGTAGTGGCAAACACTTCACAGAAAGCCTGGCCTTCAATAAGCTAACCCGCTGAATCCGGAGTAGGACTTCGTGTTCGAAGAAGCAAATTCGAATGCATTTTAGTGTCGAACACCTTAATGTTATGTATCAACTATAAGGAGTGAGTATTTAACGGTTCGAGAACATTACCACCTTCTCTGCGGATCGAACGGCAAAGTCTATAGCTTCCCCTATCCTGTAATTCGGAGAGTGTAACCAGGCATTCCTGGAGTAAGTCCACTGAACAGTTTTGGCAATAGACACATTAATTCACGCTATGAATATTATACTACAGTGGCAAAATGTTGTTGATCGGTAACAACTTGTATATAGTCATTCTTCTTACAGGAGGCCTTGTCTTTCGTGAACCTAATCTGCCGTATCGAAAGTATAACTTCGGGTAGAGAGAAACATATTAGTTTACAGTTCAGTGACGGGAACCTTACCTTCGTGTATGAATTTGAACATCGTGGGTCAAACCGCTCTAGTTCGTTGCCACCTACTGTTAGAGACGAACGGCTAAGTCCAATAGCTTCACCCATGCAGCGATTCCGAGAGTCAAACCAGATTCTCCGGGAGTATATCCGCTACACAGTATTAGTAATTGACACCTTAGTTCTCTGATCGAATATTAAAGTAGAGCGAAAAACCGTTATATACTTTACCTATTCGTATAGGATCAAATTTTTTCCGAAGGCATTACCTCCGGAATAATACAACCCGCTGAAGGGAGTGCCTTGCTCCGTGATCATGGAAACATGTAAGTTGACAATTTAGCGGCGAGCACCTTAGTTTCATGTAAGCAATAGAAGATCGAGGATCAAACCGCTCGAGAACGGTGGCTCCATCTGAGAGTGACAAACGGCTAAGTCAATTGCTTCTCCTATCCTGTGTTTCCGGTAGTCCTGTCGAGTAATCCGGGAGTAAATACGCTGGACAGTGTTGGCAATTGAAATCTTAACTCGAGGTATGAATATGAATGTTGAGAGTCAAACCGTCGGAGAACATTAAGAATTGCTATAGAATCATTCTTTATACCGAAAGCGTTACCTGTCTAGAACAAAAGCCGCATGAGCGAGTGTCAATCTTTGTGCCCACGGATACAAATTAGTAGACGGTTTAGCAAACGATCGTCTTATTTTCTTGTATCAACGGAAATACCGACACTCAAACGGATCGGGAGCAATGTTAACTTCATTGAGCGTCGTAGCGCTTGGTCAACAGTTTCGCGTATCCTGCCATTCCGATAGAAAAACAGATATGCCGTGAGACAATCCATTGTACAGTACTGGCAATAGACACCTTAACTCGCGGTATGAATAATAATGTAGAAGGACAATCCCGCGGAGAACACTAGCATTTGTTATAGAATCATTCTTTTTTCCGAATACCGTGCCTTCCGAGAGCCTAACATGCCGTAGGGCGTATTTTGGTTAGTGTTTACGGAAAGAAATTAGTAGATATTTTGGCTGCCGTGGAAAACATTTTCGTGTATAAATATAAAAATCGAGAATCAAAATGATAGAGAAAGGTACCACCTTCTTTGTGAGCCGAACGGCTAAGTCTATTGCTTCATATCTCCAGTGATGTCGACAGTAAAATCAGGTATTCGGGGAGTAAATGCGCTGAATATTACTGGGAATAAACACCTTAATTCACGCTTTGAGTACTAAAATGAGGCGATACGCCATTTGAGAACGCTTCCTGTAGCTATAAAATCAAACGTTGTATCGAAAACCTTACCTTCTGCGAACATCACCGGCTTCATCGAGAAAATAAGTTCGTGTTCAGAGAATGATGTAAGTATTCATTTCGGTCACGGGCCTCCTATCTTCCTGTTTGAATTACAATATCGATGATTAAGCCGGTCGAGAGCCTTACCAGCTTCTTTGAGAGTCGCAACGCTATGACAACAGCTTCACTTATCCTGTGATACCGAGAGCAAAACCAGGTATTCCATGAGTAAATCTGCTGTTCAGTATTAGAAGTAGACATCTTATTTTACGGATCTAATATTAAAGCACACCGTCAAATCGATTCAGTACGTTACAAATAGCAATAAAGTCATACGTTTAACCGTAGACCTTATCCTCCTTGAAACTAACCAGATGTATCGACTGTACTGCACCGTGTTGAGATGAACGAACTAGTATACATTTTATTGACGACCGCCTGAATATCATGCAAGAACTTGAAGATGGAGTGTCAAATCGTTGGAGAACGTTAACGCCGTCTGTGAGAGACGATCGGCTACGTCAATAGCTTCACCTATCCTGCGATTCCGAGAGTCAGACATGGTATTTAGGGAGAAATTCCGCTGAACAGTATTGGCACTAGACACCTTAATTCTCGATTTTAGTATTGAACTAGAATATAACTCCATAAGAGATCGTTATGAATTGGTATAGAATAAAACCATTTACCGACAGCCTTACATTCCGACAAAGAAAACCAGTGCATTGAGAAGATATAGACGTGCTCAGTGAAGCCCATTATACATTTTAGTGGCGTTGACCTTAATTTCATGAATGAAATGGAATATGGATAGTCAAACCGATCAGAAACGTGACCACCGTCCTTGGGGTTAGTACGGCTATGTAAGTAGCTTCTCCTATCCTGTGATTCCGAGTGCCGTACCAGGTATTCCGGGACTAAATTCGCTGAACAGTTTTGGCAATCGAAACCTTAGTTTTCGGATTGAATATTAAAGTAGAACGTTAAACTGTTTGTGAGCGTTACCAATTGGTATAAAGTCAAACGATTCCCCGATGACCTTACCCTCCGAAGGACTCTCTCGTTGTATCGAGACTATAACACCGTGTTCAGTGAGACGAATCGGTATACGCTTAAGCGGCAAGCACATTAATTTCATGTATGAAATAGACGATCGATGGTCAAACCGATCGAAGGCGCTACTGCCTTAATTGTGAATCGAACCGCTTTCATAATAGCTTCACCTATGCCATGATTCCGAGTCTCAAACCAGGTGTTCCTGGCCTAAATCCGCAGAGCAGTAATGGCATTAGACACCATAATTCACGGATTGAATATTAAAGTAGGGCGTCAATCCATTAGAGATCGTTACCTATTGGCAAAATGTTATCGAAGGCCTTCGCTTCCGAGAAGCTAACCCTCTGTATCAAGAGCATAACTTCATGTTCAGAGAAGCAAATCTGTATACAATTTAGTGCCGGGCACCTTAATTTCATGTATGGATTAGAAGGTCTATTGTCAACCCTATCGAGAACGATACAACCCGCTTTCAGGGTCGAATGGCTATGTCAATAGCTACACCTGTCCTGTGATTCCGAGTGTAAAACAAGGTATCCCAGTAATGAATCCGCTGTACGTTAATAGCAATAGACACCCTATTCCACGGTGTAAATATTAAACTATAGAAAGAAACCACTGTAGAACATTGCCAATTTTTAGAATGTCAAACTTTTCACAGGATATCTTACCTTCCCGGAACCTAACCCGCACACAATAACATAGGCAAACTCCGTGTTCAGAGACACAAATGAATATGCATTTTAGAGACGGACACCATAATATCAAGTATGAACTAGTCGATCGAGGGACAAACCGTTTGAGAACGTTACCGCCTTCTCTGTGAGTCGTACAGCTATGTGAATGGTATCACTTATTCTGTGAATCTGAGAATCACACCAGTTATTCCGGGAGTAAATGCGCTGCGCAATATAGGTAGTAGACACTGTAAATCACGGTATGATTATTAATGTAGAGCATCAATCCGTCTGAGAAAGTTACAAATTCGTAGAAAGTCAAAAATTTTACTGAAGACCGTGCCATCCAAATCTATTTCGCTGTATCGGGTGTATAACGTCGTGTTCAGAGGAGCAATATTGTACGCATGTTAGTGACGGGTACCTCAATTTCGTCTATGAAAAAGAAGATCGAACGTCATGTGCATCGATAACGTTAACACCTCTTTTGATTCTGGCACAGCTAAGTCAATAGTCATAATGTGATTCCGCGAATCATATAAGGTATACCGGGAGCAAATTCGCTGTACGGTATTGGCAATAGACAACTTAATCCTCGATATGAATATTAAGATACAGACTCCAGCCGTTGTGGAACGTTACCGATTGGGATACATGCAAAATCCGTCCAGGAGGACTCACCATCCGAGAACATAACCCTCTGTATCTAGAGTACAACATCGTGTTCAGAGGGACGAATCAGTATTCCTTGTAGTGACGAGCACATTAATTTCAAGTACGAATTAGGGGATCGAAGGTCAAACGGATCGAAACGTTCGTTTCCACCTTCTTTGAGGACACATCGGCTATGTCGATAGGGACACCCATCCTGTGTTTCCGAAAGTCAAACCAGTTGTTCCGGGAGTAATTCCGCTGAACAGTATTAGCATCAGGCACCCAAATTGACGGTATGAATATTAAGGTACAAAGTCAAAGAGATGAAGATTGAGACCTATACCTACAGAGTTAACTCTCTACAGAATGGCTTACCGTCCGAGAAGCTAACCGGCACTATGAAGGGTATAACTTGGTGATCAGAGAAGTAAATTAGTACACATTATAGTAACGGACGCCTTAATTTCATGTATGACATATAAAGCTCGATGGTCAAACAGTTAGAGAACGATAGCACCTTCTTTGAGTGTCGAACGACTAAGTCAATAGCTACAGCAATCCTGTCGTTCCGAGAGTCAAACCAGGAACTCCGGGAGCAAATCCGCGGAAGAGTAGGGATAATAGACACCTTAATTCACGGCTTGAGTATTAAAACGGAGCGTAATCCATTTGAAAACGTTACAAATTGGTATAAAGTCATTCCTTTTCCCGAATACTTTACTTTCCGATAACCTGTCCCGATGTATCGAGAGTATAACTTCGTGATTAGAGACGCACATTAGAATACATTTTTGTGGCGGCACTTATCCTGTGATGCCATGGGGAAATCAGGTAATCCGGAAGTAAGTTCGCTCGACATTATTGGCAATAGGCACCGTTATTCACGGCACGAATGTTAAAGTTCAGTCTCAAACAGATGTGGAACGTTACTTATTGGTATTGAGACAAAATTTTTACCGAAGGCCATACCGTCCGGGAAGCTAACCCGCTGTATCGAGAGTATAGCTTCGGGGTCAGAGAAACGAATTAGTACATATGATAGGGACGGGCAGCGTAATTTGATGTATGAATTAGAAGATCGAGTGTCAAACCGTTCCTGAACGTTACCACCTCCATTGAGATTCGTACATCTATGAAAATAGCTTCACCTATCCTGTGATTCCGAGAGTGTCGCTAGGTGTATCAGGAGTATATCCGCTGGACAGTATTGGCAATGGACACCTTATTTCTCGATATGAATATTAAAGTAGCGCATCAAACCGTATGAGAACGTTATCAGTTGGCATAACGACATACTTTTTACCGGACACCTTACTTTCCGAGAACATAACCTGCTGTATTGTGGGTATAACTTCCTGTTCGTGGAAACAAAATAGAAGACATTTTAGAGCGGGGTACGTAAACTTCATGTATGAATTCGAAGATCGTGTGTCTATCCGTTCGAAATCGTTACCACCTCCTATGAATGTCGAACGGATAAGTCAATAGCATCACCTATCCTTTGATCATCAGGGTCAAACTGATTATTCCGTGAGTTAATACGCCCATCAGTATAGGCATTAAACAACATAATTCACAGTTTTAATATTAAAGTAGAGCGTCACTCCAATTTATAAAGTTACCAATTGGTATAAAGTCAAACGTTTTACTGAACACTTTACGCTCGGAACGTCTAATCCGCTATATCGAGAGTGTAACACCGTGGTCAGAGGAACACATTACTACACATTATAGAGACGGGCATCCTTGTTTAATATATGAACAAAAAGAACAAGGTCCGAATCGTTCGGGTGCGTTACTAGCTTCCTAACGGGGCGTACGGCTAAGTCAATAGCTTCACCTATTCTGTGATTCCGAGGGCCGAGACAGGCATTCCGGGAGTATACGACCTGAACAGCATTGGCAGTGGACACCGTACGTCTCGGTATAAACATGAATGTAGAATGTCAAGCCGTGGAAGAAAAATAAAAATTCCAATAACGTCATTCCTTTTACCGATTGCCATACCTCCCTAGAACACATCCCGCTGTTGCGTGTGTCTTGCTTAATGTTCAAGGTATCAAATTGGTGGACATTTTAGCAGACGGAGACCATATTTTTGTGTATGGCTAGCAAAATAGAGAATCAAACCACTCGAGAACGTTACAACATTCTTTGAAAGTCGCACATCTAAGTCAATAGGTACACATATCCTGCTATTCCGAAAAGAAAATCAGGTACTCATGAATATACCGCGAATAAATGTGTCTAGAGCCAATACTATTCTGCGGACTTACTCCCGGAATAGCTGCGTTTGCCTCTCGGAATCACAGGAGAGGTGCAGCTTGTGACTTAGTAGTGCGTCTCTCAGAAAAGGTAGTTTCGTTCTGGAACGATTTGACCCCGTATCATCTAATTCATACATGAAATTATGATGCCGTCTCCAAATTGTATACTAATGTATACTAATGCATATATGTATACATACATATAATTCTGTATACACGAAGCTATACTCTCGGTACGGCGGGATAGCTTTTCGGACGGTAAGGCAATCGGAAAAATGTTTGACTTTATAGCAATTGTAACGTAATCACAAGGTGTAACGCTCTATTTTAATATTCAGACTGGGTATTAAAGTACATATTGCGAATACTGTACAGCGCATTAACTCGCGGAATATCTCGTTTGGCTTTAGTCATCACAGGAGAGGTGAAATTATTGACATAGACGTTCGAACCCCAAGGAAGGTGGTAACTTTCTCGAACGGTTTGACCCTCGGTCTCCTTATTCATAATGAAGTTAAGGTGTCCGTCATTGAAATTAATACTAATTTGCCTCTCTGAGCACATAGTTATACTCACGATATAGCGGGTGAGGCCTCCGATGTAAAGTGTGTTTCACTACCAATATGTAACCTTCTACAACGGTTTGTCTCTGTACATGGTCAATACTATTGTCAATACTATTCAGCGGATTTACTCCTGGAATACCTGGTATGACTCTCCGTATCAGAGGATAGGTGAAGGTATTGACTTAGCCGTTCGGCTCTCAACGAAGGTGGTCACATTCCCGATCCTTTTGACACTCGACCTTCTATTTCATATAGGATATTATGTTGCCCGACACTTAAATGAATTCTAATCTGCTTCCCGAAACACGAAGTTATACTCTCGATACAGCGCGTTACGTTCTCGGAAGGTAAGGCCTTCCGTAAGAAGATTGACCATATACAAATTGGAGAAGTTCACCGATGTTTGACTATCTACTTTAATTTTCATTTCGTTTGATTATGCACGTTTATTGCCACCACTGTTCAGGTGATTTACTCCTGGAATACCTGAATCGACTCTCGGAGTCACGGGATAGGTGAAGCTATTGACTTAGAAGTGCGTCTCTCAATGAAGCTGGTAAACTTCCGGAAATGTTTGCCTCTCGTTCATCTAATTCATACATGAAATTGAGGTGCCCGTCGATAAAATGTCAACTGATTTTTTTCTCTGAAAAAGAAGTTATACTCTCGATCCAGCGCGTTAGTTTTTTGGTGGGTAAGGTCTTCGATAAAACGTTTGATTTTATAGGAATTGGTAACTTTCTCAAACGGTGTGACGCTCTAGTTTAATAGTGAAAGCGTGAATTCAAGTGTTTGTTACAAACACTGTTCAGCGAATTTACTCCGAGAATACCTGGTTTGACTGTAGGAATTGCAGGATGGGTTAAGCTACTTAGCCTTTCGAATCTCAAAGATGGTGGTAACGACCTCGAACTGTTTGACACACGGCCTTCGAATTCATAATGAAGTTAATGTGCGAGAAACGGGAGAGGTTCGCGGAAGGTAAGGTCGTCTTTAAACGTTAGACTTTAGAGATATTGGAAACATTCTAAAGCTGTGTGAAGCAACATTTTAATATTCAAACCGAGAACTAAGGTGTCCATTGCCATCACTGTACAGCAGATTTAGTCCTGGAATTACTGGTTTGACTCTAGGTATCTCAGGGTAGGTGAAGCTAAACACATAGCGGTTCTTCTTTCAGAATAGGTGGTAACGTTCTCGAGCGGATTGATCATCGATCTTCTAATTCATACATAAAGCTATGGTGCCCGCCAGTGAAAGGAATAGTGGTCTCTTTCCCTGAACACGAAATTTTACTCTCGATACAGCGGGATAGGTTCACCGAAGGTAAGACCTTCGGTAAACATTTTCACTCTATACCAAATGGAAATATTCTTCGACGGAGTGACCTTCTTCTTTAATTTTCGATCCGTGGATTAACGTGTCTAATGCCAATACTGTTCAGCTGATTAACTCCCTGAATGCCTGGTTTGACTTTCAGAATCATAGGATAGCAGCAACGTTTTCGCACGGTCTGGCCCCCCATTTTCTAAATCATACTTGAAGATAAGGTGCCCGACACTGATATGAATACTAACTTCTTTCTCTGAACAGGATGTTATACTCCCGCAATAATGCCACAGGCTTTCGAGGGGTAAGGGATTTAGTAAAACGTTTGCCATTATTCCAATTGGTAACGTTCTCAAACGGATTGACTCTGTACTTTAGTATTTACACCGTGAAGTAGGGTGTCGAGTGCCAATAATCTTCAGCGGATTTACTCCTGGAATACATGGCTTGATTCTAGGTATTACAAGATACGTGAAGATATTGACTTAGCCGCCCCACTCCCAAGGAATGTGGTATCTTTCTCTAATTGTTTGATCCTCCATCTTCTAATTCGTAATTGAAAGTGAGGTGCCGGACACTAAAAAGTGTACTAATTTGATTCTCTGAACACGAAGTTATACCCACGATACAGCGGGTTAGGTTCTTGGAAGTTAAGGCATTCGGAAAAATTATTGACTCTATACCAATACGTAACGTACATCCATGTTCTGCCTCTCTACTTTATTATTCAATAAATCGTGAATTAAGGTGTCTATTGTCAATACTGTTCAGTCTATTTAATAACGGAATACCTGGGTGGACTCTCGGTATAACAGGATAGGTGACGCTATTGACTCAGCCGTTCGTCTCTCATAGAAGGTGGTACCTTTCTATAACGGCTAGACTCTCGATTTTGATATTTATACATGAAAATTTCGTGTTGGTTTGCTAACATGTCTACTAAATTGATTCCGTGACCGTTAAGCAAGACACACGTAACAGCGGATTAGGTTTTCGGAAGGAGAGGTATTCGGTAAAAAGAATGACTTTATATGAATTTTTATTTCACATCCACATTTGAAACTCTACTTTCTTATTTATACCGAGAATTAAGGTGTCCTTTGCAAATGCTGTTCAGCGCGCTTACTCACGGAATCCCTGTTTCGGACCTCGGAATCACAGGATAGGTGGAGCTATTGAATGATTAGTTCGACTCACAATGTGGGTGGTACCGTTCTCTAACGGTTCCATTCTCGATCTTCTAATTAATACATGAAATTGAGTTGCCCGTCACTAAACTGTACAATAATTTGTTTCTCTGTACACGTAGTTATACTCTCGATACGGCGGGATAGGTTCTCGGAAAAAAGGCCTTCGGTCAAATGTTTGACTCTATACAAATTGGTAACGCACTGCATTGCTTTGATATTGTATTTTGATATTCAAACTGTGAATGGGGGTGTCTATTATCATTACTATTCGGCGGACTTACACATGGAATACCTGGATTGCCTCTCGACATGACAGGATAGGTGAAGCTATTCACTTTGAAGTTCGCCTCTCACAGAAGGTGGCAACGTTCTCGAGCTGTTTGATAGTCGATATTCTATGTCATGCATTAAATGACGGTGCTCGTCACTAAAATGTATACTAGTTAGTACCTCTGAACACGGTTGTACAGTCCCAATACAGCGGGTTAATTTTTCGGAGGGTAAGGTCTTCGGCAAAACGTTTGACTTTATACCAATTGGCAATGCTGTCAAACTGTTTGACACTCTACTTTATTATTCAAACCGCGAATTAAGATGTCTATTGCCAATAGTGTACAGGATATTGGCTCTCGGAATGCCCGGTTAGCCTCTCGCAATCACAGGACAATTGAAACTGCTGACTTATCCGTACGAATCTCAGCGAAGGTGCTTACGTGCTTGAATGATTTGAGCCTCGATATTTTTGTTCATATATGAAGTTAAGGTGCCCGGCACTGAAATGAAGACTAATTTGCTTATCTGAACACGATGTTATACTCTTTATACAGCGGGTTGGCTTCGTGCAAGGTAAGGCCTTCTGTAAAATTTTGACAATATATCAATAGGTAAAGTTCTCAAATGGATTGACGTTCTACTTTCATTTTAAATTCGTCAATTGACGTGTCTAATGCCGTTACTGGTCAGCGGACATAGACCCAGAATACCTGGTTTGACTCTGGGTATCGTAGGATAGGTGAAGATATTAACAAAGCTGTTTGACTCGCAACCAAGGTGCTTGCGATCTCGAACGGTTTGACACCCGATCTTCTAATTCATTCATGAATTTAAGGTGCCCTACACAGAAATTTATAGTAATTGGTTCCACTGAACATGAGGTTATACTCCTGATAAAGCAGGTTATAGAAACCGCAGGTATGTATTTCGGTAACAGGTTGACTCGATACAAATAGGTAACGTTCCCAAACGGTTTGACTCTCTACATTAAAATCCATACCCTGAACTAAGGTGCCGATTGCCGATACTGTGCAGCTGATTTACTCCTGCAATACCACGTTTGACTATGGGAATCTCAGGATAGCTGAAGCTATTGACCTAGCTGTTCGAATGTCATGGAAGGTGGAATCGTTTTCTATCGGTTTGACATTCGATTTTGCTATTTATACATGAAAGTGTCTTTCACGTTTGCTAAAATGTACTAATTTCTTTCCGTGAACATTAAGCAAGACAATCGTTACAGCGAGTTTGCTTCTCTGAAGGGAAGCCTATCGGTAAAGTGTTCGACTCTATACCAATATGTAACATTATACAACGGTATGACGGTCTGCATTAATAATCAAACCGTAAATTAAGGTGCCTGTTGCCAAATCTGATCAGGGCATTCATTCCCGGAGTACCTGGTTTTACTCTCGGAAGCACAGGATAGGAGTAGCAATTGACTTAGCGGTTAATCTCTCAAGGAAGGTGACAACGTTCTCGAACGGTTTGGCACTCGATCTAGTAATTCATAGATCAAATTCAAGTGCCTGTCACTAAAGTGTATACTAACTTGCTTCCCTGAACACGAAGTTATACTCTCGATACAGTCGGTTTGGTTCTCTGAAGGTGATTCCTTCGGTATGAAGTTTGATCCTAAGCCAGTAGGTAGCGCTCTACAATGGTTCGCCTCAGTGCTTTAACATTGATACGGTGAAATAAGGTGTTTATTGCCAATACTGTACTGGGGATTTACTTCCGTAATACTTCGTTCCACTCTTGGAATCAAATGATAGGTGAAGCTTTTGACGTAGCCGTTCGTCTCTCATGGAAGTCGGCTATGTTCTCGAGCGGTTTGTTCCTCAATATTCTAATTCATACATGAAGTAAAAGTACTTGTCACTGAATTGAATACTAATTTCATTCACTGCACACTAAGTTATTGTCCCGGTACAACGGGTCAGTCTTTCGGAGGGGAAGGTCTTCGGTAAAACTTTATAATTTATACCAATTGGTATGCTTCTACAACGGATTGACGGCCTGCTGTAATATTCAAACCATGAATTGAGGTGCCTGTTGCCAATACAGTACAGCGCATTTGACCCAGCAATATCTGGTTTGACTTTCGTAATCACAGGATATGTGAAACTATTTAGTTAGCTGCTCATCCCTCACAGAAGGTGGCAACGTTCTCTAGCGGTATGACCCTCGATCTTCCAATTCATTCATGAAATTATGGTACCCGCCACAAAAATTTATAGTAATTTGTTCTACTGAACACGATGTTATACTCCTGATACGATAGGCTGGATTACCCGCAGGTAAGGACTTCGGGAATAGGACGATCGGATACAAATTGGTAACATCCTCAAATGGTTTGGCGATCTACTTTAATATACAAGCCGTGAAATAAGGTGTCTGTTGCAAATACTGCTCATGAAATTAAGGTGCCCGAGCCTAAAATATGTACTAATTTCTTCCTCTGAGCGCCATCTCATACTCTCGATACAGCGCGTTAGGCTTTCGGAGGATAAGGTCATCAGTAAAACGTTTGACTTAATACCAATTGGAAACATTCTCAAATGGTTTGACGCCATACTTTAATATTGAAACGTCAAATTAAGGCGTTTGTTGCCCATACTGTTCAGCGGATCTTCTCCCGTTTGACTCGCGGCATCACAGGATAGGTGAACTTCCTGACTCATCCGTTCGCCTCTCGAGTTTGGTGGTAACGATCTCGATCGGTTTGACCCTCGATCTTTTTATTCACACAGGCGACTAAAATATATTCTAATTTGTCTCCCTGAACATGTAGATATATTCTCCATACAGCGGGTTAGATTCGTGGAATATAACACCACCGGTAGGATGTTTGCCTCTATGCAAAACGGTAACATTCTCAAACGGTTTGCGCTCCACTTTAAGATTCATACCGTGAACGGGATGTATGTTGCCAATACTGCTCAGCGGATATACTCCCGGAGTGCCTCATTGGACTGTCAGAATTATAAAGGAGGTGAAGCTGTTGATTTAGCCGTTCAATCCCGAAAGAAGGGGGTACTGTTCTGAAAGGTTTTGACCCTCGATCTTATAATTGCTACACGAAATTACGGTGCCAGTCCCTGAACTCAATACTAATTTGCGTCTCTGAACACGAAGTTATACTCTCGGTTCTGCGGAGTACTTTTCACAAGGTAGGGCTATTGTGGTAAAGTGTTTGATTCTATACCAATTGGTATCGTTCTACAACGGATTAACGGTCTGCTTTAATATTCAACCCGTGAATTATGGAGCCTATCGCCAATATTCTTCAGCTGATTTAACAGGATACTGTTGTAAGCCTACGCTCTACTAATTCCAATGACACTTGTGCTAAGAAATACAATTTCATGACTTAAAAATTGAAAATTTTGGAGAAAACCGAAGATGTCAAATCATTATGTTGCAGTATGCAGAAATAAATGAAAAACTGCGAAAGAATGCAAACGGTACAGTATGAAGGATAGTGAAAAAATGCGTACGGTACAATATCAAAGTTAAAGGAATTAACGGAGACGTTCCCGTAGTGCCGCTCCGATCTGCCGAACGTAAGGACAAGACCTTGCTTGTCGTGTATGGCGGCAGCGTAGGTACGTATACAGACAATCATATAAAATTCCACAAAGCTTAAGAAAATACTGGCATAGACGTGTACTGAACTAATTCAAAAGACACGTTTACCTAGAAACACAGTTTCTGAAATGAAAAATTGAAAATTTTAAAAAACGTCGAAGATATCGTAATTCAATGTTACAGTTCGAATAAATAAATAGAAAACAGGGGGAAAATGCATACGGTACAAAATCAAGGTTCAAGAGGTTAACGACTGTCACAAAGCAGCGTCGCTCAGAAATACCGAATGCAACTGCAAGACAACTCCAGACGTGTCGATCCGGAAGCGTTGATAGGTATACAGATTATCATAGAAATAACGCGATTTCTAACAATATATTGTCGTAAACATAAATTCAACTAATTCCATGGACACTTCTAATGCTGACAACAATTTTTGATCTAAAAATTGCAAATTTGGAAAAAATTGAAAATATCATAACCGTAAATTACAGTATACATGGATAAGTGTATGACTGACTCAAAATGCATAGAGCACAATATCAAGGTTAAAGCAGTTATTGAAGACCATCCAGTATGCGGCTTCCATCAGGCGTCCGCAACTGCAAGCCCACTGCAGTCCTGTCGGACTGGGAGCGTAGATACGCATACAGATAATCATATAAGGTAAGAAAGAATTTAACAAAATATTGGCACGAACGTTCACTTTACTAATTCCAAGGCAATTTTCTTATGTAGTACAATTTCTGAACTTAAGAGTTCCAAATTTTGCAAAAAATCCAAAATATCATATCAGTATATTAAAGTATGTGTAAATAAATGGCACACTGGGAAAAATGACAACGGTACAAAATCAAGTATAATCAAATTATAGGAGACTATCCGCTAGAAAGGCTCCGATCTGCCGTACGAGACTGCAAGACTTCGCCAGTCGTGGCTCCCCGGTAGCGCATGTATCTATACAGACAATATTATAATACAGCAACGAATGCAACAAAATATTATCATAAAGATGCTCTTAACTAATTCCGATGAAACATTTCCTAAAAAGATGCAATGCTGGAAATTAAGAAATGGGTATTTTGGAAATAATTGCAAATATCATAACAGTGTATTACAGTATTGATAAATAAATGAAAAACTGGGAAAAAGTGCATACGATACAATATTACGGATAAAGAAATTAACGAAATGCATCCAGCAATGCCGCTTAGTTCTGCCATACACAACTACATATCCTCGCCAGTCGTGTTGTTCTAGCAACGTAGGTACGTATATAGGCAATCATATAAGATGACAATAAGTTTAACCGAAAAATATCATAAACGTGCACTAAACTAATTTCAGAGACACTTTTACTGAAGAAAATACAATTATTTAAATTATAAATTGAAAATTTCGAAGGAAATTGAAAATATTACAACTGTAAGTTTCAGTATGTAGAAATAAATAGAAAACTGCGAAAGAATGCATACGGTACAATAATATGGTTAAAGAAATTGAAGAAGTCCATTCAATGGGGTCGCCTCGATATGCAGTATGCACCAACAAGACTACGCCAGTCGTGTCGCTTCTACAGCGTAGGTACGTATACAGACCACCATACACAATAAGAATAAGATTGACAAAATAACGTCATTAACGTACACTCAACTAATTCCAAAGACACTTTTACTAAGGAATATTATTTCCTAAACTGAAAATGAAAATATTGGTAGAAGTCGAAAATATCATAACAGTAAGTAACAATATGTATATATAAATGGAAGACTGAGATACAATGGATATGGTACAATATCAAAGTAAGAGAAATTAATGAAAATCGTCCAGTCGTGCCCTCCGATTTACCGAACGCAACTGCAAGACAACTCCAGCCGTATCGCTCCGGAAGCGTAGGTACACATACAGACAATCTTTTAATATAGCAACGAGTATACACAATATTGTCATAAACGTTCCCTCAGCTAATTCCAAAGATACATTTGTTATGAAATACGATTTTTTGCAGTTAAAAACAGGAAATTATGAAAGAAATCGAATGTATCGTTACAGTCAATTACAACATGTATAAAATAATAGTGAACTGCGCAAAAATGCATAAGGTACAAAATGAACTTTAAGGAAATTAACGATGACCATCCACAGTGCCGCTTCGATCTAACGAATGCAACGACAACACCACTCCTGTCGTGCCGCTCAGGAAGTGTAGGTACGAATTACAGACATTTGTATAAAATAACATTAAGTTCAAAAAAATATTGCCATGAACGTACACTCCACTAATACCAAACTGACTAATCGTAAAAAATGTATTTTTCGATATCAGAAACTGGTTATTATGCAAAAAATCGAAAATATCGTTAAACTGTAAATTAAAGTATGTAGAAATAAAGAGAAATCTGAGATAGAATGCTTCTAGTACAATATTAAGGTTAATCAAATTAACAAGGACCATACAGTAGTCCCGCTCCAATATGTCGTACGCATCTGCATGACCACTCCAGCCGTGTCGCTCCGGAAGCGTAGGTTCGCATACTGGCAATCATATAAAGCATCAATAAGTTTAACAAAGAAATGTCATACGCGTACATTGAACTAATTGAAAAGACTCTTCTTCTAAGATGTACAATTTTCTAAGATATGGATTGAAAATTTTGAAAGAAATCGAAAATATCATTGAAGTAAATAACAGTATACATAAATAAATGGAAGAGTGGAAAAAATGCATACGGTACAAAATCAAGGGTATAGAATTTAACGAAGAACATTCAGTACTGCCGATCCGTTCTTCAGTGCCCAAATACAATACCTCGCTAGACGTGTTCCTTCCATAGCGTATGTACGTATATAGGCATTCATTTAAAATTACAATAACTTCAACAAAATATCGTCATATACGTAAACTCAACTAATTAGAAAGATTCTTTGCCAGGAAATACAATTTTTTGAAATAAAGATTGAAAATTTTTGACAGAAATTCAGAAATATCATAACATTAAATAACAGTATTTATAAGTAGATAGACAACTGCGAAAGACTATATACGGTTCAAAATAATGGTTGAAGAAATCATCGAAGACAATCCAGTAGTGCCGCTTTACTGTACCGTACGAAATTGCAAGACCTCGCAAGTCGTATTGCTCAGGCAGCGAAGGCAAGTATAGAAACAGTCATATAAAGTAGCAATAAGCATATCAAAACGTCGTTGTATACGTACACGCAACTAATTCCTAAGACTCTTTTACAATGATATGCAATCAGTCATACTAAATATTGATAATTATGTACATTTGGAAAATACCATGACAGTAAACTTCAGTATGTACAAATAAATGGAAGACTGGGAAAAATGCGTGCGGTACAATATTAAGGATATAGAAATTAACGAAGATCTTACAGTAGGGTTGCTCAAATCTGCGGTACACAACAACAAGACTTCGCCAGTCATGCAGCTCAAACAGCGTAGATACGTCATAAGCGTACATTCATTTAACTCCAAGGACACTTTTACTGAGGCACACAATTTTTTATAATTCAAATTGAAAATTTCGAGGAAAATCGAAAACATCATAACAGTAATTTTCAGTATTTATAAACAAATAGAAAACTACGAATGGATGCATACGGTATAATATTGCGGTTGAAGAAATAAACGAAGACCATCCAGTAGTGCCACTTCGATCTGCAGTACGCAGCTGCAAGCCCCAGCCAGTCATGTCGCTCGCAAAGCGTAGGAACCTACACAGACAATCACAGATGATAACAGTAAATTACAGAATATATAATTAAATAGACCAATTGGGAAAAAACGTATATGGTTCAAATTGATGGTCAAAGAAAGTAGCGAAGACAGCGTGGGTACGTATACAGAGAATCGTGGAAAATGATAATAAGATTGACAAAATATTGTCATAAACGCACACTCAACAATTTCCAAAGACAGTTTTACTAAGAAATACAAGTGCATAATATAATGGAATATTGTGGTTAAAGAAATTGACGAAGACCAGTCAAGTCATAAATTTTACAAAATATTGTAATAAAGGTACACTGGTCTCATTCCTATGTCATTATTACTAAGATATACAACGATATAAAATAAAAATTGAGAATTTAAAAGATAATCGAAAATATTATAACGGTCATATACAGCATGAATACGTAAATCGAAAACGGGGGGGAATGCATACGGTACAATATTACGGTTAAAGAAATTTGGGAAGACCATCCATTGTGCCGCTCCAATCTGCCGTACACAATTCCGAGGCTACTCCAGCCGCGCCGCTCCGAAATCATAGGTACGTATACAATTAGCCTTATAAAATAACAAAGAATTTAACACAATATTGCCATAAACGTACGAGCAAATTATTCCAAAGGCACTTTTACAAAGAAATACAATTTTTTAAAGTGGAAGTTGAAAATTTTGAAAGAAAAATGGTATATCATAACAGGAAATTGCAGTGTGCAAGAATAATTGGCAAACTGGAAAACTGCATACGATATAGCATAAGTGTTGTAGAAATTAAGAAAGACTATCCATTAGTGTCTTCCGCTAGAAGTACGCAACTACAAGACCACCCCAGTCGCGTCGATCCAGCAGCGTATGTACGTGTACAGGTAATCAATACAGACAACAAGTTGACCTAAATAATGTCATAAACGTACACTCAACTAGTTCCAACGACACTATTCCTATGAAAAACAACTTTTGAATTTATGAATTGTACATTACGAGAAAAACCTAACACACCACAACAGTCAATTACACTATGTAGAAACGAATAAAAATCTGGGGGAAAATGCTTACGATATGATATCCAGATTAAGGAAATTGAAGAAAACCGTACACTACTTCGATGTAACACATGCATGTACAATAGCACTCCAGACGTGTCGCTCTGAAAGCGTAGGTACGTATACAGACTATCATATAATACAACAACGAATTTCAGCAAATATTGCCATAATCATACACTCAACTAATTCCATAGACGCTTTTCCTAAAAAAATATAATTTCTGACATTAAAGAATAGAAATTTTGAATAAAATCGAAAATATGATACCAGTAAATTACACTATGTACAATTGAGTTCTAAACTGCTGATAAATGCTTACGGTACATAATCATGGTTATGGAAATTAAAGAAGATCATACAGTAGTGTCGGTCCGATCTACCACACGCAGCTATACGGCCACTCTAGTCGTGTCGCTCATAGCAGTGTCACGTAAAGATATTAGAGAAATGTATTTAGAAAGAAACGCTTCTGTTGTTAGCCCTTAGACGGTCAGACATTTTTTCTTTATTCAAAACAACGACGAATTACAATAGTTCCGCTTTAGTCAAGACGTTACAAATAGACTGCCTTTTGGGATTCGGCATCAGGTTTATATATCGTGCTATCAGGTTTTGGAGCGAGTTCGTTAACGCTGAATTTGGGATACGGTTGAGGGTATCAGAGGTTAAGTGTCTATCAGGGAGTTTATAGAGTTTGGGTATGACACTATCGTGCTCAGGAGGAAGTACTGAATTTAACTGTTTACCAGGAAGCTGATTAGGCGGTGTTTTTATAGGACACAAGAGTGGCTGTTGGTTCTCGTGTGGTATATAGTAAAATGTAGGTGAGTGGAGGTTTCTCATCAAATGGTAATAATAAATTGGATAGGACAGGTTTTGGAAAACAGCCTGGTGCCTGCAAGATGTATATGATCTGGGATTCGTCTGGGGTTTCGGGTGACACAGTAGTGTATGGAAGTATAGAGACAATCGAATAAAATAACAATAAGTTCAACAAAATAATGTCATACATGTAGGCTCAAATAATTCCGAAGACACTTCTCCTATGAGACACAATTTTTTAAAATAAAAATTGATAATTTGACAAAAATCGAAAATATTATAACATTAAGTTACAGTACGTGGAAATAAATAGAAACCTGCGAAATTATCCATGCGGTTGGATATCAAGGTTAATGGAATTAACGAAGACCCTACAGTAGTCCCTCTCCAACCTGCCGTACGCAACTACAAGATGTTGTCAGTCGTGTCGCTCCGGCAGCGTGGGTACATATACATACAAAATAATTACAAGCTTGACAATATATTCTCATAAAAGTAAACTCAACCAATTCAAAACTTCTACAAGGAAATACAATTTTTCAAATTCTTAATTGGAAATTATGGAAAATATCGAGAATATAACAGAAAATTACAGTAGGTGTAAGTGAATGTAAAATTAGGAAGAAATGATTAGGGTACTAAATCAAGTTTATAGATATTAACGAAGTCCACCCAGGTCCTCTCCGTTTTGCCGAACGGAACTGCAAGGCATCGCGAGTCGTGTCGCCCCGGCAGAGTAAGTACGTATACAGGCAATCATGTATAATAACAACAAGTTTATGAAAATATTGTCATAAACCTGTGCTCCTCATATTCAAAGGCACTTTTACTAAGAAATAAAAATATTCTAACTCAAAATTGAAAATTCAAAAAAAAAAAATCGAAGATATCATAAGAGTGCATTACTGTATGTGTAAAAAAATGAGGAAATGGGAAATCATGCATACGGTAGAAAATAATGGTTAAAGAAATTAGCGAGGACGCAACTACAAGACCACTTCATTCATGTCGGAAACGCCTGCGGAAACGCAGGTACATGCACAGAAAATATTATCAAATAACATATAGTTTACCTAAATATTATCGTAAACTCACATATCCTGTTATTCCGAGAGTCAAACCAGGTATTCCGGGAGTCAGTCCACAGCATGGCATTGCCAATAGGCACAGTAATTCCAGGTGTGAATGTTAATATCGCAAATTTTACAGCGAATATCTGCGCAAATTTGATAACCTCAGTCGTTTGCAGCAAATACACGCTCACTCATTGTATTAAATTTTTCGGTAAGTCATTTCGTATTCTCCCGATATAGCACGTAATTGTGTTATGTTGCACGGAATGTAATTGCAACTTTTCCTGGCAGAGGACGTAAATGTACTATATCGCAGTCAACGTCTCAATTAAGCCGCATAAAATAAAGGCGAAATGACATTCCGAACAACCCAATAATTGCAAGTATCCTGTCGCAGAAGAATTGAAATTTCTCGCTTGATTCGAGATTCCCATGTGAATGCGGCGGTTGCGATGGGAAACAACAGTTATCTAGGTATTAGATACTCACGTTGATTTCGCAATCACTCGATTGTATATGCGCGTGGAGCGCAGAGAAACTGTAGAAGCCGTTACTTTTCATTGAATATCGGTCCAAATCTGTTGATTCAGAGATTGGAGCCAATATGCACTCATTCATTGCATTATGATTTCTGGAAAGATATGTAGTTCTTTCCTGAATCAAGACCGAATTGCATTAGGCTGGTTGAAATGTAATCTCGGTTACAACCGATGGTGGACCTGGTTGTATTAGGTTACATGGAATGTAATTTCGTTTCCTCCGAGACAGGAAGTAAATGTATTATTAGGCAGACATCATCACAATTAAGCCACTTAATTAGAAGAAAGGAATTAACGTCCGAGCCAAATAATATTACGCATTCTGACCCTGAAACGCTGAAATTTCTAGATCTAATCATGATTCGTATGTGAGTCACACATTTGGGATGGGAATCGTATGGTACGTAAGTATGCGATACTCACGCTGATATCGCATCATTAGAACTAATTTGAGGGCATATAACACAAAAGCTGTAATCAAAGTTACTTTGATAGCGAATTTATCTCCAAATCAGATTACTTCATTCGTTAGAGTTAAATATACATTCATTCATTTTATAAGGTTATTCGGTATGTAATTTCGTCTTTATTCGATAGACGAACATATTGTATTTGCTTGTTCCGAAAGTATTTTCGATTGTTTCTCCGAATCGAGGGCGTGGATATATTTAGACACAGCCAGTTTTACATTAAAGCTGCATGAGAAAAAATACGAAATTCTTTCCGGATATTAATATATAAACGCGTAGTCTGAAGCTGAAAAGCTGACATTTCTCGTTCGATCTGCGTATCGCAGTCGAATCGCGCGATTTGCAATGGGAATCAAGTGTCTGGTAGAAATACAATACTAGCGCATATTTCGCACCTTTGGAACGTATTTGCGCGCACAGAGTGGTGAAACGATGCGAATCAATACTTTAACGGGGTATTTTTATTCACATCCTGTTATCGCAGTTATTTTATAAAATATACAGCGATTTATAGCACAAGGTTTTTCGGAAAATAATTTCATCATTCTCGATGGAGGACCAAATGTATTATGTTCTTGCAAGTGAAACTTCCTTTTCTTCGCAGTGGAGGACCTATTGGCGTTTGGTTGCTCAGAAACACATTTCGTTCTTTCTGAACTGAGAACGTAAATGTAATCTTTCCCAGAGTACTTCACAAATAAGACGCTTGGAAGAAAAAAGGTTCTGTTTCCCGATCAGCCAATACTTAGACGTATTTTGACTCCGAAACGCAGAAATTCCTTGACTGAATCATATATCGCAAGTTAATCGCGAGTTTGCAATGGGAATAAAAAGACAGGTGAATATGCGATACACAATTTGATTTCGTATCATAAGAATGTACCTGCGCGCATGCAGCAGGGAAATTAGTTGCTATTGTGTAAAATCGTTTGATTTCTCTCTTGGTTCTGTCCAAGCGGTATATATTCTTCGTCCTAGCGTTAAACACTATTGCGAGCTGTTACCCAGGCCGTCGCCGGGCACGGTATCATTTTGCAGAAGTGAGGCGCTGAATAGCTGCACTTCATCTCACATCATGCTCGTAAGGTTTCACAGCGACGCGAAACATGATTATGGCTGGCCGACAAAACACAATTACACACACACTCGCACTTAACGCAACCACTTCTCTCGGAACACAAAACATTCACCACTGAAACTGTGACTCGCGAAACGCCACGAGATACGGTGCACTGTTCGGAGTCGTACGAGAGAATGTACCGAAACCCAACCAAATCCTATCCCGGTCTTACAACGCAGTCCAATCCACCCGCCCACATAATTTATTTATATCTGGCATTGAATAATTCTGGGAAGTTATTTCCTATTTTTGTTTAATTTCTTCATGTCCGAATCATGTATGCCGGAGTACGTTTTGTAACCCAAACCCGAGTGCGCAATCGAAACATACCCACAACATCACCCGCCCGTGATAAGGCAGACCAATCGACCTGCACATTTACGGTACATATTATTGGCATTTAATGATCCCTATTTTACGAACATCTATCCCGCTGTTTTGAGAATCTAAAATGAAATCCCATGAAATAAATTGAAGTACAAGGCAGCTACCGACCCATTATTTTAATGTATGAGTGGTAGAGTCGAGAGTTAAACTGTTCAAGAACCACTCACACTTCTCGTGTGATTCTATCCGCCATGTAATTAACATCACCTATCCCGTTATTCCAAGGATCCAACCAGGAATTCCTGGAGTCAGTCAAATGTACAGTATTGGCAATATGCATATAAACGCAGGACATGATTAGTAAAGTAGAGAGTAAAACCGCTGTAGAATGATACCTATTGCTATGGAGTCAAGCTTTCTACAGCAAGACTTACCTTCCAAGAACCTATCCCGCCGAACCGAGAGTGCAACTACGTATTCAGAGAAACATATTAGTATACCTTTTTGTGACGGCGACCTTACTTTCATGTATGAAATAGAAGATCGAGGGTTAAACCGTTCGAGAACGTTACCACCTTCTTTGAGATTCGAAAATCTGTGTCAGAAGGTTCAACTACCCTGCGATGCCGAGTCTCAAACCAGGTATTCGGAGAGTCAAACCACTGTGCAGTATTGACAATAGACACCTTAATTCACGGCATGAATAATAAAGTATAGAGAATTATCAGTCGGTCCATCTAAATAGCCGGGCTGGTTCTTGAGAGGAATATGCCTTCAGTGACAAGTTTGACTCATGAAGTGAACGTATGTCGGATACCTCCGTATGGCAACGTGTCTGCGTAAAAGAACGGACGTCGCTCAACTGGATTGCTGCAACGAAAGCTCACGTTGCCGGAAAGAAACATCTGCACTGAGGGAGGAGCTGGAGGCAGTCGGAATGCAGTCGTCTGCCGCGGGCCCGCGTTGCGCCTGCCGCCGCAGCTACTGGGGCATCGAGACAAAGGACTACCACAGTGGTAGCCCTTAGAACGAAAATAAGCCACATAGTGGAAGAGGCAGAAGGCGACCGGGATCCGGACATCTGTCGGGATGTCAGCTGCGGCGCAACCCACCTAGCCGAGCAAACAGACTCCCGCGGGGAAGGTGACCCATGCGCCCTTGATGCAGTGGGCCATGGTTGTGGGCCGAATGGCCAAAAAGGAAAAGTCGGAGTTGGCATTAACCACTGAAGCAAAGCGCCTTGAAACCTCCGAGCGGCAGGTGTGATGCAAACGCAGCATAAGGTAAAGATGCAAAAGGCTCCTGCACGAGCGGAAATAACCCTAGCACTGATAATCCTGTCCGAAAAGTGATATGGCAAGGTAACCGCTGCCGCGAATAGGAAAATCAATCCGCAAGACATGGAGATTTCCGAGGTGAAGCTAAGAAGAGCCGTCACCGGGGGCCTCGTACTTGAGTAAGAAAGCCCAGAGGGCCAGAGGACGGCCTAATGCCTAGCAGTCACAACTTGGGCGTCATAGTGGCCCTGCCAAATTATACGGCTGCACAACAGGTTACGGGTAAAGACGACGCGGAAGCCACACGAAAGGTCGTGAAGGCACTGGTGAAGAAACGTGCCTCCAGCCCCTGTAACATCAGATACGGGCAAATCCGCACATCCCTTTCTGGTCTACTGACGATCTGGGTCAAATGCCCCATCGCCGCCGCTCGCACCACCCTGGACAGTGGCAGAATACGAATGGGTTGGGTATCGGCCCGTGTACAAGCGCTGGAGGCTCGCCGGCACTATCGCTACAAGTGCCTAGAACTTCGGCACGCCAGGGCACGATGGCCCACCAGCACAGATAGAAGCGCAGCCTGCTTCAGATGCGGGTGACAGGGGCATCAAGAGGATGGGGGCCTTGCACCGGGAATCAAGTGCCATGTCTGTGCCGCCCATGGCCTGGAGGCGGGACTGAGAACAGTAAGGCCTGCTCTCATCCCACATCGTAGAAGACGATGAGTACAGCATCGAAGCCAGTAGGAAGCGGAATGACGCCAAGAACGACAAGAGCGGCGGAGGGCCTGGAAGAGACCATGGATAGGGTCTAGAAATCATCATCCTCCAGGCCAATATCAACAATAACAGAGCGTTACTGTATATTTTAGCAAAGTCGCTCGCGTAGTTAGACATCGCCATGGCTGTTGTCGGCGAGCCGTACAATGTACCGGCCATGACAATTGGTCCGACGACCTTCACGGTATGGTCGCCGCGGTGTGGTGGGCAACTGCGGAACACCTTGGCCACAATGCTACATCGAGAGGTTAGACATATCCTGGTGATCTGGGGACACCTGGCCGTACGTACGAACGGCAGTTGGATGAGAATAAGATAGCGATATCGTCGCCTTTATCCCAGTCGGTACTCATTCTCGGAGATAATAATACCCACGCATCGGCACGGGGCTCACCGTCGGCGAACTCGAGGGGCGAGGCGTTCCTCGACTGAGAAGCCAGATAGGAGCTCCAGCTCCTCCTACTGGGGCTCTTGCAACACATGCGCGAGGCCGACAGGGCATGTCCATCGAGGATTTCCAGCGACTCGATGGCATATTAAACGACTCGACGTGGACACGCTATGAGCCGCGGCACATGTGGAGTTATGGCCTACCGAAACGCTTGAACGCCTCGATCCCCAGGATGGCGCAGAATGACTGCCATTACGGCAGTGTGCGACATTGCCATGCCACGGGCCACAGCAAAGCCGATGACGTTGCTGAACTAGTGGCGCGTGGTGCTCGCAGTTCGGCGCGAGCGCGAAATTTTCGCCCGACGCCGATACCCCCGTGCCTGTCGTAGAAGAACAACAAGAAATGATGAGGAGGCCACGCATCACAGGGAGTACAGACAGACGAGCTATTCGTTCCGGCTAAGGCCCTGAATTGGCACGACCTGCTGCGGAAGATCTACGACGACCACTGCGGACGGGCTTACCGGATCGTACTAGGGAAGCTGACGGTCTAGGTCGCTCCGCTGACAGAGAGCATGGACCCCGCCTTCGTACAGCGTGTCGTCGACACCCTATTCCCGTCGGTGTCGATGACGAAGTGGGGTGTGTCATCGATGGACCAGTCGACGGACAGGACTACCGGGACGGACGATATCGAAGTCAGCAGGGAGGAACTAGAGCTGCTCGCATGGATACTCGTGGAGGGAGATTCCGCACCGGGACCGGATGGTATTCTGGGCTGGGCGTTGGCGCTCGCATAGGGTGCACTATGCGACAGGTAGATACAGCAGCAGAACGAATGCCTGCAGACAGATAAGTTTCCCATAATCTGGAAGTTGGAATGTGTTGCTTTGTTCTAGAAGCAGGGAAAGACCCCCGACACCTCGGTGTACGGGCCCACCTGCCTACTGAGCGCGGCTGGGAAACTCTTCGAGCCGGTACTGTGGATCCGTTTGATAGAGCACCTACAGGGGTTGAGCCCGGATTTGGATGACAAACAGTACGGCTTCCGGCGAGGAAGATCCACCTTCGATACCCTAAGGAGAGTCCATTCCTTGCCGGAAACGACTGTACACTCGGGTGTAGTCGTGTTGCCGGCGAGTTTCGACATCGCTAATGCCTTCAATGCCCTGCCCGGTGCCGCCGTCGGGGTGGCTCTTATGTACCACAAGCTGCCTGCGTTCGTGGGGACTGTGACCCGGGCGAACCCGGGACTCTACGGCCGCGTCATGAGGGCAATGCACTGCAGCGTCCGGCAGGAGTCGGTGCTCGGGCGAATTCTATGGGACATGGCGAAAGACGCTGTGCTGAGACGCTCGCTCCCAACCGGAGTCGGCGTTACGTGATACGCCGACGATACGCTGGTGTCAGCCAGCGGATGGGCGAGGGGGAGGACGGTCAGGCTCGCGGATCTAGGTGTGGCCTGCGTGATTCAGAGGATACGCAGACTGGAACTACCGATCTCGGCCAAGGCGACGGAGACCATCTGGTTTCATGTGTGTCGTCGCGGCAGGTGCCACCGAGGGAGAACAGCGTAGTCGAAGACTGCAAGATCGAGGTGACGGATCACCGCAGACACCTAGGCGTCATCCTGTATAGTTTCTGGCACTTCGACCGGCATTTCGAGGCACTATGCTCTCGCATGGAGGGGGTGGCAGCGGTTCTGGGACTGGCGAAAACTGGCTATCAGGACTGTAGGAGGATACCACACGATCTCTCACGAGGAGGGAACGGTGCTACCGTGTCCGCCAACGCTATATCTGTTTGCGTGCTGGAAGGTCTGAGCCTACGAGCAGCGACGACGCGGCGAGAACCCGCCATCGATGGATGAATCGGTACAGGAGAAGGAGAGAATCAAGCGGGCAATTCTCGTCACTTATCACACCCGACACCGAATACAGTGCGGCGGGAGCCACAGGGTAGACGGGGCATGCTACCAGTGCACGGCGCATTCAAGCACAGCGGTGGCAGGCGGACATTCCGCCTAACGCAGGTGCTCACCGGACCCGGCTGTTTCGCTGAGTTCCGGCACATGATGCGGCAAGAGGCGTGACCGGAAGGCCACGTCTGCGAGACCGAGCTGGGTACTGCTCAGCTCCCTCTGGAGGAGTGTCCCGCCTGAGACAAGGTGCACCATGCCCTGCAGCAGGACGTTCAATGGGACCTCTCGCTTTCCTCCATTATCATTAGGATCGTGGAGTAGAAGAGGTCATGGCGCAGGATGGCCGCATTTTGCGTGCAAGTGATGATACACAGGTAGGCCGCGAAATGGGTACGAGTGGAAGTGGCCCCTATTCGCAAGGAAAGAATGCGGCGTCGAGCGCGTCGTGAATTCGCCGCTACGCCAGCTGCGAACTGACCCAGAGTGTTACTTCCAGCTTCTTGTGGAAGATTCACATTCTATTCGTAGTTCTATCGATAAACAGCCATATATAAGGATCTAACATCGAGAGTAGAAAATGAGAAGGATGAAGGTAGATTTTTCCTATCGTCAGATTGGATTTCTATTGGCAATCGCCCCGATTTGTTTCCATACTATCTCTGTGCAACGTCTGTTCGTTCCGAGTTGTTCGACTTATTTCTATGCTATGTCCGAGCAAAGATTGTTTACAGCAGCTCCTTGTGTCCGAAACGCGACGTGGTTTTGTAAAAAGATAGCCGCCGGTAATGAATCACGGCCGATGGGAACATGGAGGTAACAGCGACTCATTCGCGAGGGACGATAAAGTGGGAACGGCTGAAAATTCGGTGCATCCGCAAGTCGGGAAATATAACTTGGGCAGAGAACGAGCCGTCAGTATCACGCACTGAACGTGGCCTAATTTTATTCGCGACGTAATTTCGCTCTCGATGGCGGGAACGATGAAACCAAATATGTGGAAACGAATTATCGACGTGTATAGCGTATTAATAAACGCCAAGCGGAAAAATGTCGCTGCTATATCGAAACATTCCGCCCCGTCAAATTCCATTTGTTTAGAAACTTCGCCTCGTCATTATAACCCCCTCGTAACTTTAGATGTGCCCCTGACTTGTCCGTACATGTAATCGATCCGATTGTATTCAATCGCCCCCATACCTGAAATCGACAAACAGCTTTCACTTACTTGGCTCCTCGAAAAATTCCGGCGAACGTGCGCATTGGATGATTCGATAAATCACCCGACGGATGCTTCCACCCTATTTCACCGCTCGATTTCAATGGAATAGTTTCGTTTTGATATCCCTCGTGGTTAACAGGTGGTATAATGTGGCGACCTGTATCATTTGGAGTTTGCCAAGAGCATGAAAAATCAGCAACTGGAATTAAATGTTGGAATGCGAGAGATGAAAACAGGATTTTGAAATACATCGGAAGTCCTGCCTGGATCGCGAGTGTAGGGTCCAGGGATTTTGGAATCGTAACGAGTTTATTAGGTTACGTGCAATTTGATCGGGGGCAGTCGCTAATATTCTACGAGATATTTGAATTCTCAAGAGAGGATGAGTGGGAACGTCAGAATGGAAGCTGAAAAGAGACAAAATAATTAGACGCTGAAAACGATAATATTGGTCCTCAAGTGAAAAAAATGTTAAATAAATTGTTTACGGAGTTGTACGTAAGTACGTGACCTGTGCCGCGTCGCGACGTTCCTTATATAGCCATCGATCCGCCGAAAACCGATTCTTACTTTTCCGTTGTAATAGTGGATAAATTATTAGTTCTATCACTTTCGTTATACATTCACGTCGCCTACAGCCTGTTATTAATAATCAATTTAGTAATATCTGTGTGTCTTGCATGTAATAATTGCATTCTCGTTAGCGGGTAAAAGCTACGCCAATAATAGCTAATGCTTGATTAATATTTTTATTTTTATTGTAAATCCGCGACTCGAGCAATTTAGCGAGGAGAATTTTAATTTGTTGTTAATAATAAATTAGGCAATTTGTACACTTCTATAGAAATAATTTGTACAAAAGATAATGAGTCAATTTTCCACTTTTGATGCGTATCTATGTCTCGATGTTGTTATCATCGATAAATCGATCAGCTAGTCTCCTGCCATCGCAAAATTTTCACCAAATGTGCATGTTAAACACAAGTAAATACTAAACTTTAGGACCGCTGGCCTATTGAGACCTATGCACATGCACAATTTAACTATTTCTCAACCCAATGACAAGCTTAGAAATATCGAGCCATTCCTCCAAATATTCGTATTTTTATTAATTACGCTGTTATCGATATCTTATTCCATCGCATTGTCAGAGTAGTCGTACATCTCCAGCTAACGTGGAAATATATCTATCTGCGTATATATTCCATATCTGTTTGAATATATGCATTCTTCTTCATTCCTGGTATAATATCGCGTCACAAAAGAAACGCATTGACGCCAGAACTACCTATTTGTAACGAGTACTGAAACATAATACACATTAAAGCCGACAATTGCAATATTACGACTCCTTTACGCACCCGTGAAAAGCAATTTGAAGCATAAGAACTCTGAAACAAGTTCCCTTACTTTATTTTACGAACAATATTGACTACTTTCCAACCATCAGACACACGCCGTGAGGTTATTTAACTCTCATACTCTTATACCCTCTGTAACATTGGAAACAATTGAAGCGTCCCACTCGAACCTGCACAGGGTACATACCACAGAGGAAAAGGGGAAATAAAACGAAGGAAAACGGATAAGAAAGGAGGTGAAGTCAAACAAGCTCGGATAAAAGCTGAACCCAGATGCCACAACTATCAGAATGTCGGATTCTGTGAAAAGCTCGGAGGGAGAGAGAGGGAGAGATTGTCCAACGGGGTAGGGTATCGAGGAGATGCAGAGACAATGACACTGCATATTCTTTTGCTCGGTGTCCCCAGAAAAGCGAGCAAGAAGCTTTGTGTCCGCCCCTGTCTGGCGACATCGCAATAATTAATTCGATTAACTAATCCGGCAGACCTGCCGTTGATGCCACCTCGCCGAATTATCCCACTCTTATGAATTAACGTGGTATAAATGCTCAAGCAGGCAGCTCGTTAAATGAAGAAGTACTCCATCTCTGCCATTTAGAGGGTGTAATGAAAATGAAGGGGGTGAGGGAGGCTGGGGAAATGAGCTATCGAAAATAATCGACCATTTTGAACGATTGACACGCGATGCGGGAGAACGGCTCGGAAGAGGGGCAGACCTTTCCGGACTTTGTGAGGGTTTGCGAATCCTTTATATTCCCTGGTACCGTAAAACCGAAATCCCAAGCGTCCCGGAGGACTTCCGGACTAGCCTAGAAGTCTCAGGATTACTTCCGCATCTTCGAACTTCGACGAAAGTTCTCGGCTCCCGATCAAATCTTCGCACTCTTCCCAAGTGTCTAACCTATCCGAACTAGCCTAACCCGACGTCCCACACTCGAGTCCCTGTGAACCCCGTGTCTACGGAGACTGCATGGTTACTATGACCAAACGAGCCCTCGAAACTCTCGGAATTTTCTGCGACTGAAGCTACAAGGTAAACGTCCCGATTGGTCAGGTCCATGGACATGAGAGGAGATTCTAGACCGATATCATTAATGATACATAGAATATTCTCAAATTGTATAAAGTGCATAAATATGAATACATCAAATTAACATTAGAACTACACACATGTTGTCTGCACTAAAGATCGACGCGCATATACAACGTGTGTCCGAGATTTAACGCCAACCAATTAGCTCGTAGACTGCAAGCCCTACCCGCCAACCTTGGGTTGGCCGGGACCATTCTAAATCCCTGCTGACTCTGCAGGCCAGTGCCCGAGCTGATCTCACGCAGCTCACCCGTGGAAGATTTAACCCGTCCGAAGACGGGGTCCCCTAACCCTAGATATGGGTTTACCACTGCCCCCTCGTGACCAACCCAAGCAATCGAAGGTCGGGGGGGGGCGAAGCCCGCCCACCCCAGGGCTCGAACCGGTTCCCGAGGTACCAGTGTATGCAGGGCTTTACTGGTCATACCCCGCGTAAGGACACCTTACATCCAGAATGAGGTGCTTGCTCACCTCGGCCTAGGTTCGGCCGACTCGGGTACCGTGGGTTCGTCATACCCATACTTCAATGGGACAAGAAGGCCCACCGAAACCCCTGCGGGGGACGTGCATATACAACATTAATCCAATGAACTTAATTGAAGAGGAGGAGTGTAATTTACGATGCTCCTATCAGAGATAGAATCGACTTTGTGAAATGTAGCCGCGTATTTCCGATGGTTCCAGGTAAAAAGTGATCCAAACTAGTCATTTCGACTGCGCTTGCACTTTCAGAGTTATATTAACAAAGATTAACAGAGATTATCTCTTATATGAGCAACAGCAACGATTCGCTGCGAAGTGATCAACCAGCAATATGCAAATGGCACTTGGTGACATCGGGATCGCGGCAATCATACGGCGGCATTGTGCTCGAAGTCGTGACGTCAATCTTAGATCTTAATCAGCGAAAGTGAGTGGAACAGTTCGGCGGGAACGGCCATCGCAACGCGCCAAGTTTTCTTTGTCTTCACCGAAATATTGGCGTGTCGCACCGAGTCCGAGCGACTTACGATGGCAGCTAGATATCACGTAACTACGCAATTTCGCGGCGACAACAGGATCCGAATCTCACGGTGATGGCGCGATTGGAAGTGTCCGAAGAGAAGAATAGTGACGCGGCAGATCGGCGCAAAAACAGCATCTGCCGAGCCGCGATGATCTCGCCGCAGAGAAATCGCGCGGACGTTGCAGGAACATTGCATATGTAATTACATACTATTACATATTATGCGTCGAACGCGCCGCTCCGTGACGAATACTTATGCAACTAAAATTTTTGATTAACGGGCTGCAGCGTGGATAAGTGGGATTAGTCCGTTGGTCGCGGTCGCGTGATGGCATTATGCATAATTCGTACATGTTGTTATAAAGATATCAGATGTTTCGAATGAGCGGTAATTTGTTCAGTGTTTTATATTATTATACATATTCAATATGTGATTCTTCAAAATAAATTCATTAAATGCGTTTTATTCTAGTGAGAAATTAAAATAACTCGCATGCTGCAGTATCTCGATGCGATTATATGCTAACGTCGTCGTAATTTTCCACAAAATGATAATTCAAATTATTTGCACTCATCAGCAAGTGCAGCCATAGTTCATAGCATCATGGGCGAGTCGCGTGCATTTTGATTCCTCCGGTCACTCAATCATGCCGTAGGTCCGAATCGGCACCGTTGTATGGTTGTATACGAAGAATTTCTTGCTGAGCATATTTACCACGGACGTTTATTATATTCCGGAGTATGAACAACATCTTTTGTGTATTTTATTTACTAATTCAGTATTGGTTTTCTTGCACATCGCATTTTTGAATAATAATAATAAAAGTGGGGATAGTTAGCAATTGTCATGCAAAGTACGGGTAGCATACATAGTACAGTATTGTTAATTAATTTACTATAGTGAAATATTGACATAAATATTTCAATACCGATGTGTAGGAATATGTTGAACAGCAGAAGTCGAATGCCCACCGACTTCGATACTACGATATGTAAAATCATCATAATTCCATTTTTCCTTTATCGTTTATGTCGAATTACTTAATTATTCGATTTCCATGCCATAGATTATAATCAAATTGAGTTAGAAAACGCTTTGCGGCACAGATGTTTTCAGGTCAAAACAATAATTTTGAACACTAATGTTTTCGAAAATGTGCTTTGATGAAGAAATCTCTGGTTGCTTTTCCTGATTGTTAAATTGGAGTCAATAGAGTCAGTCACAGTCAATTAAAATCATTACATACAGCCATTTCTTTCACTAATTAGATATTTGTTCATCATCAATATTTTCTTTCGATATTCAAATTCCAATAATTTGATCATTTCTTCAATTAAAATCATTGTGGATTAGTCGAAGAATTGCAAGATAGAAGAACGTTGGCCCGTTACATAAACAGTATATATGTTAACTATGTCGTTAGATCAGGATTTTCTGGTTTAAGGCCTTCCATGTTCATTGGCAGTGTCTTACTCACGTGCCCCGGATCAAATTAGGTGTGTGATTGGGAAGTGGTATGATGACCATTGTTCATAAGATAATAATCTTTCCGGCGGCTGACGATTAGTTAGTGTCTCGTGTACGACGTATTTTCGTCATGTGTGTGCGATTAGTATATGGAGTCTTCCATTAAATATGGTAGATTATGCATTGTATAAATGCGGCAATGATACCAATTTTAGCACTTCTTTGGTTACGAATTTCATTTCTCTGGAACGGTCAAAATTTCGATTTATGCAATGGTCTCTAGCCATCGTCAGCCGATTTCAGTGAATAGTGCGTAAAATTGAGAGTATGAAAGTAGTGTGTAGCTCTCGGGTGTCGGTTATGTCCCGTGACGGCTTCTCTAGTGTTGGACCTTGTACCCGGGTGTACGTGCCTGAACCGTGGACTGTGACGTGTTTGAATGACTGATTTTGCCATTCTTAAATATAGGGTTAAGTTGAAAGGTGGAGTACATTCTGGTATTGAGTTAAGTATAAATAGGTAGGACCGGGCATGTTGGCAATGTCTTTGGGCTGATAGGAATATTTTGGCGTGTCCAATCTTTTTCAGGAAACATAATTCGAGTAGTCGACGGAGATTCCCCATGCGTGAATGGCATCACCTATCGATTTTTTCAAGTTTGGCTACATTTTGGCAGCCATCGCAGACGCGGTCACGAAGATAGGCGACGAAACGAAACGTGTACCTGCTCGAGGTTTTGCACATGAGCGATACAGCGATCTTTGTGATCGTTACTCGTCCTTGTGGAATCTGATCGATTCCGCAAATTATATTTCTTGTTCTTTGATTTGCGTTTCGATATCCACGAGCCTAGATATTAGATTTATCTGGCATGGCGCCCGAAGAGGGATGCAGAGACTTCCCGTCAAACTGTCACGAAGCAGTAGTAGTAGTAGTTGCAGTATTTCGTTTACTGGCTATGTACACCTGTATGTCAATCTGTTATGGGCAAATTGCTGTTTCTGCATGTAGTGTTGCGAACAATTGATCACGGTTTGAATTAGCGTTGAGAAAGAGACCAGAATTTGCCATTTTTCTTATAGTTGTGAAGGAGACGATGATTACGGGAGTTTACTTGTAGCTGCGAATGGGATAGCCATCGCGTTATAATTATAGCTGTGATCAAATGAGTTCGGTTTGAATTAGAGTTACGATGGAGTAACGATCGCGTTTGCTTTAGCCTTGCGAATTATGAGATCGCGATTGCTTTTGTCACCCCTGCGTATGAGTTATCGGATAAATATACATTCTATAGAATTTTACCAGTCGGGCGATTCTGAATGTAGTTTCTTGTACATATGGTGTTAACAATCTTTATTAAATTCATTTCAGGAATTACCGTTGCGTTCAACTCAATCGCGAATTTTTTTGGTACCACCGTTCAAGGTTAGCGTTGCGTTGAAGTATGACGGCGTTTTTCAAGTAGTGTTGCGAATGAATAACACCTAAAATTCTTCC
>NIJG01000306.1:61893-75742 GCA_002201625.1 Euglossa dilemma | reverse complement strand
TTTTTTTTGAGAAGTCTATGAAAATGATTAATTCATTTTTACTCGAAATATTATGAAGCACTATTCGCGATTGATTTCGTGAATATTCTATATTATAGATTTATCAAATTAGCGTTCCGAAACTTGGAATATTTCACTTACTCTCTGTTCAAGGGTTTATTCAGCGAAAATTTTCAGTTCAGTGATCCTACTGGTTAACATCGCAATTTTTGTGTTACAGGGCCCTTTTATCCCGAAATGTTTCTTAATGAAAACACTACTGATAAATATGTTTGCATGTTTTCGATACTCTACTCTTTTCCATAAAAGATTAAACTTTTTCAATCAAGCTTGCAAAATAATGACATTTTACAGCGTATACATGCACGTGAGATGAAAGTGAACATTCATATTTTACATTCAGAAGTACAGAGTCTGTTTATAATTAGATTAATTTTTTTACCGATGCGACTTGAATTTTTTGTTGGTCAATTCAAGAATTCGGTAAAATCCATTCGCGAAACTTGATTTATATAGAATAAAAGTCTTGCAAGTGAAATGTTTCGTGTTTGCAATTCAAATCTTCGTACAAGTAACATTTTTTTTTTGGGTCCGGATAAATAGCTGTCTCTTACATGCTATGCTTCTTTTCTTTGTAAATATATTAGGGTATACTGTGGTTATTTTAGTTTCAAGTCGCGGAAAGACTTTGTTCTAATATCGTTAATGACGCTATTATATATAACTTGTTCTCATTCTGCTGTCATTATTACAATTTTCCGTCTTCCCCTAATCCAGTGCATATGTCTGTTTCAGATTCAGAATGCACGTTTCGCTATATTTGACAGCATTTCGAATATTTGAAATTATGTACATACATCAGGGGCCCAGAAGCGGAATAATTCACACGATGGCAAATTGATTGAAAGGTAGTGGCGTGTGAGTCTCATTTGTTTATTTCCAATCATAGCATACTCATTACGGTATTTAATTATGTCTCGTACAACTTTATTAATTTCTTTGTGGTCGATATGATTCAGGGAGCATTGTCAGACCTACGGCGACGACGACAAGAGATGGAAATATCACAAACCACATATCCATTTCCCTTTCGCCTTGTTTGATGAAGATTTTTGTATAGATACGAATACGAATCAAATATTAGATTATTACATTCCTTTTCTTTATTGTAATTTGATTTTTACATGGGTAGGATTAACCTTTTATGTATTGGATAGGTAGAGCGAATTAGATTTTTAATTAGACAGGGAATACTTTTAATCGTAGGTATGATACATGATAAGGTAAAGGGTTAAACCTTTAGATATTTGTTATGTAGTGCGATTTATATTTTGAACTATCTAGGGAATGTTTTAGATCTTAATTCATTTCGGGTATTCTTATGGATCTCCGACGGACCGCAGACACATAGTATACTCTTTATTTTCTTGACTACAATTAGATTTCGTCACAGGCCCGGTTAAACTTTTGGATGTTTGATAGGTCAAGCGAATTAGATTCTTAGATATGTATGGAGTATTCCTAATTATCAACAAGATTTACGATTAAGTAATATAGATGTGCGTGAATATTCTAGTACATAAGTGAGAAGTTTGTATGAAAGCTGGGACATACACATCAATGTACATTAGTAGTTAAGTAATATAACATTTTTATCCAGGCAGCATTAAGGTTAATATTCGTAATGGTAATTATGCATACTAGCAATTAAGTTCACATATAATTCAGGCTACGTAGTATTACGAATTATTGAATAAATTTAGGAAAATGAATTTAAATCTTAGCGAGACATTTTATTTTACCTGGCGATTTTTTAATTTTTTCATTGTGAACTATTCTATGCCATCATACCCAAAACATGTAAACAATTATTCGTGGAACGAAATGTGGTTCTCCTTTTGTTTGAACTTATTAATTTCATATGATCTCATACAAATGAAAATGTGATAGTGTCTCTCGAAGTTATATACCTAGTTAAAGGCTTAACATAATTATATGTAGGGCGAAGTGTACCTTCTACATTCTGCTTTACCTTTCCACGTCGATTTCTTTTTCAATACTTTTTGCCGTTCCTTTGCAAAGCGGTCGAAGATTAAACGTTGCAATTATGCATTGTACGGACAATTTTTACAAATTTCATTAAATTTTCATGCGAATGGAGGATGGATGAGACGTGGATAGGGTAAGTCTCCATTAGCAGCACCTCCACATGATGAGACCTGGGCAATCGGCATTATTTCACATGTCATTTCTAATCGTATGGCTAAAGTTATATCACACGTAGCCAATACCTATGATACAACTACGAACGATGTAGCACGTAATCCGAGCTAATTGGGTGCTATCATAGTGTTGCAAATTCTCATCCGTTATATTTGAGAGAATATATTGATATGGATCTTCTAGTAATTTAGGTTGTTCAAACATTGAACATAATTTGCATATCCATCGGATCGGGTATATCAATTAAAACAACGTTCATCAAAGTTCATACCTCGTTTCTATCGAAGGCTAATAAAGGTACATCCTTGATTACCGTTGCAAACCGTAGAAACTGTAAACTTCATGCGTAGCAAATATGTCTTAGGTCATTTGGCTTTCCGAGAAATTGCCTGTTCGTTGTGCACAAACTCCAAAATTAGAAACAATGGAAATTCGTTATTGCCTTGAAACTGGCTTGGGCTTCGTTGTTTGTGCGTGTACTAAAAATTCAAAATTTGTGGTATTCGGCTTATTCCGTTTGTTTTCTTGTTCGTATTCCTATTCCATGTCAAATTCGTGATACTAGGAGAATCTATTTTGCGTCATAGAAAATAATCAATCAATTCTAGGTTTATCCTGAATTCATCATTTTATATTACTTGATATATTTACAAAATTAAATACACGATCATTATGAACTCCATCATTAAACGTATAATATATATGTACGTTAGTTAATTAATTCATGACGTTTGTTAAGTACGAGAATTTCAACTTAAGTTGCGGCTGTTGATGGGTATGGCATATATGGGGTCTTCCAATATTTATTATTCCCATTTAGTAATTATTTTTTAACTTACCTATTTCCTATCCACCTTAAACAATTTTTAAATTATTTTATCTGTTAATCACATTTAATAACATTTTAATTTAATTATCTATGTTTAGCACTTCAGAATTTATTTTATTCAGTTATTTTTAAAGCTACAACCATTCTTTTAATAATTCAATCTATTTTTAATTGTGATTATTTCTTTACTACCTGTATAAATAGTTTACATCTTATGTCTTTAATTTCCCGCGGGTTAGTGGACACCGTATATTCTTCTAACTGTTACATTAAGTTATAACCAACCCATTACTAAATAGTACCCGTTCGAAGGATTATAAGCGCTATTTTTTTACTCGGTACCGGTCGAAGTAAGTAGGGTCGTGTACGCGACATTGCGAGTGCGCAGTGAAAGTGCTGGGAAAGTAGAAAAGATGCCAAGGGGAAGACCGCTTGACGCCGGCGCTTGGACCAAGGCCACTATCAACTCAGAGCTGCTTTGATACGAATAAGAGGTCAACGATCGGTAAGTCGGATATTTACGATATCTCTAGTTACGCATTATGCCGTGGGACGAATGTTCCGAAACGGCACGGTTTGTACTGCTTGTACCTTATGACTTTCATAATTTGCATAGTGTCCACTGGTGTTAATGTACTAGTGTACAATACCACTCATAACATATACATATATACATATATTTCTGTGATTTATTTGTTGGATCAGACTACGACTTTCTTCTCCATAGCGAATTACAGCCTATGTTGAAAATATTTCGAACCCTATTCTTGTCACTCTGCTTGATACGTTGCTTCGTTACTCTGAAATTCGATATATCGTGTTCAGGAACTATAACTTTATCGCCTTTTGATATAACATTAAAAAAAACAGTATCACGAAAAATATAATTCTATTGTTACGAGACGATAAACGCCATACGAGGCAGCTCGCGTGTTGTTTTGAAAATTTTACATCTTATTTCATATGACAATAATAAAGGCAGCTCGGGTCCACTTTCCACTAGTTTTGGGACACTTTAAGCCTCATAGGAGGCAGATGGCCTGTCGTTTTGATTCTCTACTAACTTATACGCACGTTGCTGTCACTTTTCGAGGCGGCGGCTGAGGTATTTGTAAACGCGACATTCCTGCCTGCTTCCGCTTCATTTTTCATTTTCTCGCAATTAAATCGGTCTCGCGTTCGCAGGCATTCAGCCGGGGAAATTACCGCTGAAGTAAGAGCAGGTACGGATAGACAAATGGGTTATCAGCCGGTCAAAAAATGTCGATGAAGAACGGACTTATGGAACGTGACGTATGTCAAGGGTCGTTACTGTTCCGTTCCTTTGGCGCCGAGTTTGTTGCATAGGATGCAGAACACTTTCGGTTACAACGATCGACCAGAGTGTTATTACGAAGTTGACGTGTTATGGATATTCTCATGGTAACTAGTCGAAACACGAACATGTGTTTGTCAACTAGCGTACTTCCTATCGCGCAATTATTGATAACTCCGTTTATTTGTGCTGCGGTCTGCTGACCGTGATAAAACAACCCATTGCAGATTCGACGAACAGTGGCGAAAACTGTGTAACTTTAATACTTCCTGTCTGAATTCCGGAGTCATCGGTTATAATACATGCTCGGTGACTACAAATGTATCACGCTTCTTTTCGGTAACGTTGACTATAATTTTGCAAGAATACAGAATTGTTTGCCACGAAATTGTATTCGGCGTTATCACATCGGCGTTGATACGACGAAAATGAATAAATTATTTGTGTAAGTATTTGAATTTCATACTTTGCGATAAATCGGGGGCGTGCTTCTATTTAAAAAAAAATAGGTAAGGATCGTATCTGAACTCATTTGCATATTTATTGTATTAGACACTGCGATCAAGAATGCTTCGACATCGCACGATATTTTTGTAATGGCAAGAATAACAAGGACTATAATTTATTTACTCTGCTGTTCTTTTTTATTCTTCATAGTAGACTTTTAATAGTCGACCCTTGGATTTACATTTTATCACGTGCCACTTTCCGTCCCGTTTCAAAATTTCCCAAGGTTTCCATCCCCGTCTGGTATTCTACAATTTATTATAAGAAAAATTCTATGTAATCTTCATCGTCCCGATCTTCAATAGCGAGAATATTATAACTATAGCGATACAAAGAAAGACGTCAGACGTATCCTACTTCGCGGCTCGTAATTTGCAGAAATGGAACCTGGCAGCATAGCAACTGCGGGTCCTAAAAATCCTAAAATCATTCTCGTCGCTCTTTTCAACCGGCGAAACTGGCGCCAGGTGATGCAGCGGTACGAGACCCACCAGCGTCGTGGCAGCGTCACGAGGTAGAGTGCGGTACTCTCGCAATATCCCGATGTGCAGCCCCGGCTAGACACTTGCAAGTCTGACGCAGCTGTTCGTGCTGGCCATCAGGTCCTCCGCCCACAATGGAATTCCGACAAGGGCCATGGTGGTCCGAGCCATGGAGTAGATCACCCCAGCGTGTGAGCGCTGCATTCTCGTGACCGGTCCCCGGCGTTCGGCTGCAGACGTCCCAGCGCCGCGGCCGCTTCCTCCAATCTAGGTGCCAGCGCCCCGAAGTGCTGTTCCAGGGCCACCCACAGATCAGCGTGAGAACCATGAACCTGATTCGTCCTCTGACCACGATCCGGGCATCCTCCAACCGAACTTCTTCCAGGGGTGTTCCTCTGCGAGTTCCGCAGTGGAACCACATTGCCTCCGTCTTCCTTGGTGGGATCCTTCGTCTCAGTTGAGGTACCCACTTTCCCAATGCAGACCATTCCAAGCCCAACCAGCCTCGTCGTCCTCTCCCACTCCTCTCCGTCAGCTGTCCACCAGTGTCTCATTGGCGTAGGATGTAATACCGTCGCCGGAAGGGAGCATGCCTCTCACACCACGTCGTACACCATCTTAGACGGTATCGGTGCGAGAACCGACCCTTGCGTGACATGGGAGTGCACAACCCTCACGACGCGGCCGTACCGCTCCTGGATCTCGATACTTCCCCCTGACAGGTAGTGAAGAGTCACCGTCGCCAGGTACGCCAGCACCTTGTGATAATCTAACGTGGCCCCGACGGCGGTCCTCTGCAGGGCATTGAAGGAGATAGCGATGTGCGTGATCACAGCCAACTTCACCCCACGGCAGTGGACGATCGCCCTTGACGAGCACATGGCGCGCTTGGACAGACCTCGTCACAAGCCGGACTGTCAGTTGATCAGGTCCGCACCCGCCCCAGATGGGTGCTACTTTAATCGGGAATTCCGGAATTCCATCCAGTACGGTCGCAGTCCTACTCACAACCAGCACTCCAGCCGCCAGGCCCAGATCCATACTGCTGACCAGAAGTTTGTCCGCCCAGGCCGTCCAGTCTGCCGACGGCACTACTGATGCTTCCCTCATAGTCATCGACACTACTGGAAAGTGGATGTCAACGCCTCGCCGCACGAAATTGGGATCCATGCTCTCCATGAGCCGTGTAGTCTATCCCCTTAGCCTCCCACTGACCCATCGGTATTGTCGTCCCTAGGGGTCGTCGTCGATCTTCCTCAGCAGATCTTCCCAACACCTTGCCTTGACTCTTGCAATAGCACGCCGCGGCGATTAGCTGGCCCGTCGTAGTACCATCAGCAGCGCGTTTCCCTGTTCAACTGTTGACGATCATCTACTGCGACTGGCCCGAGTGTGCCGGCAACAGACTCAAGTTATTCACTCACGTCGCATTGCAACCTCCGCACGCAACTAGAACACCGCTTTTTCGTTTTCGCCGCAGCGTGCGACATGGCCAAGGCTCACGCCGCCGTCATGGCTTAGCGGAGCCACTCCCCGGCATCCTGTGTATCGAGGTCATCCCCATGACAGGTCGAGCGCGCAACTATATTCGCGAATGCCAGAACTATGTCCTCGTCGAGGCGTCTGACATCGTATCTGTACTGCTGGTTCCGTTGTCCTCAGATCACAGTGGAGCCCCTGTGCCCGTCGGCCCGCTTCTTCTTCTTCATGCTGGGGTGGAGTACATCATGGTGATCGAGGGTGGTCGCTGAGTGCCTCCACCGCTTCTGCCACCCTCCATCTGTTCAGTCACAGCACAGCAAGCCGGAGAAGCATAGGAAGAGTACAGGATGGACATGCCCGCCGGGGCTCACATTTGTGTTGTAAGTTTCGCTACCGAGTCGAGTAGCGTTTCGCCCATCACGTTCGTCCTCGGAGTGCTCCACGCCGTTTTGTGGGCGTTGAGAACTCCGTGGACGAGCAGCGCCTGGGATCGGTGCTGTGAAATATATATACTTATCCCATCCGGCCGCCGTTTGTATTCCATCAGGCTGCAGATTGGCCTGATATAGCAGTCATCTACTATCAGGTCGCACAATGTCACATGGACAAGTCCCTCCGCTCGGAATGTACTAACGTGGCCATGGGGGTTCGGGGGGTTCCATTCCATACCGCCGCGACCGTTCGGTGTAGGTGCCCGGAGCAGTTCTTGCGGTCCTGCACCGGGTACGGCTCACAAGTCACAGCCAGACACAGCGAGCGTCTGCACTAGCAGGTTCTCTGACGCTCGGGAGTGGTTGATATTCGCCTGAAGGATATTGAACTTTAGGCCGTACTCATGCGCACCTGCAGGCCGATCGCCAATCATGCCCGGAGATACCAAAACTCCAGGCACATGAAGCATTGTAGGGGTCGGGCCCACAGCGCCTGCACGCGGGCTGAGATCCAGCCCACTCTTACTCTTCCGTTGTACACGATCCTGGTGGATGGCGGAGAGGGAGCATATCGCCCAAACTGTCCACAGCCCGGAGGTGGAGGTGCGGATTTCGCCGCGCATAATCTGGGTAGGGTAGCAGGCGTCCATCCCTGTGAGCCCTTTGGCAATATACTGGGGGGTAACTGAGTCGCCCAACACAGATACCCGCAGCTTTGCGCTTATTCGGTCGACTGACTCTGAGTCCTATGTTCCGGAGGGCCGCCCCAATGGCGCCTGCGAATCGTTGAGCCTTCTCCTTACATTCCCGGCCCGCTACCTCCAGCAAGTGGCCCCCGTTGGTGCCTCGCTTTGGCTTCACTCTTCGGTACTCAGGTCCAGTAGGATGATCCTACCCTCGATGGAGACATCAGCTTGGCACACGTCTCGTTGAAAGAGTTTCAAATGTGACGGCCGCTGCCGCTCGTGATTGAGCCCTTCCAACTTTGACCTGGCGTAGCGGTTGTCGCACAACTACCACTGCGGAAGGCATGGGGCGTGCTGATCTGGCCATCAGGTATACAAGTGTTGGACATGAAGGAATTAATCCCATACAGGAAATAACTAAATAGACGTAGCAGATCACAATAATGTACACATTAGATTATTGCGGCGTGGAGTGGGGTTGGATTTGTCTACCGCGCGTGTAGCGAGTTTGGTTACGGGTAAGTTTCGGTTAGGTTCTCGCCTTTCGGTTAGGTGCTCGTACATACAAGAGGCGGACCTGCAAAATTTAAACAATGACAGGGAATAACTAAATGGAACTACTAAATTCTAACAATAACTGCATTAAGAGGGCGGGTGGATTGATCTGCGCTATAGCGACCAGGTTTATGCTATAAATGGAGCTGACATTCTCCAACATTATACAGATTCGTAATGTTGTCAAACGGATTTACGCTCGACTTTAGTATCCAAACCCTGAAATGTGGTGTCCATTACCAGTACAGTTCACCGGATTAAGTCATGGAATGCATGGTTAGACACTCGGAATCACAGCATAGGTGAAGCAAAGGACTTATCCGTTCGATTCTCAAATAAGGTGGAATCATTCTCGAACGGTTTCACAATCGATCTTCAAATTCACAGAAGAAACTAAGCTGCCCAACACGAAAATGTGCTCTAACTTGCTTCTCTGAACACGAAGTAATACCCTCTGTATAGGGGGTTATCTTCGAGGAATGTAAGGCCTGCGGTAAAGAGTTAGACTGTTCACCACTATGTAACGCTCTAAAACGATTTGACTCAGTACTTTAATATTTATAACGAGAAATAAGGTGTCTAATGCCATACTATAACGCGGTTTTCTGCCGGAATACCTGGTCTGACTCAAGGAATCACAGGATATGTGAAGCTATGGACTTCGCTGTGGAACTTTGAGAAAATGTTGGAAACGATCTCGAACGGTTCGATTCTCCATCTTGCTACTCATACAGGAAAATAAGGTGTCCGTGTGCTGAAATGTCTGCTAATTTGCTTCTGTGAAAACTAGGCAGGACACTCCATGCTGCGGGTTATGTTCTCGGATAGTAACGTACTCTGTGAAAGGCGAGCCTTTATACCAATTTGTAACGCTCTGAATCAGTTTGTCACCCTACCTTAATATTAAAACCGTGAATTAAGGCTTCTATTGCCAATCCTGTCCAGCCAATTTACTGCCTGATTACCTGGTGTCCCCTTGGAGATACAGGATAGGAGAAGGTATTTACTCAGCCGTTCGAATATCAATGTGGGTGGTAACGTTCTCGAAGTGTTTGGGTTTCGATCATCTACTTAATACATGAAAATAATGTCTTCACTAAAATGTATACTAACTTGCGTATCGGAATACGAAGTTATACTCACGATGCAGCGGGTTATCTCCTCGAAAGGTAAGATGTACGATTAGTAGTTTGACCTTATACGAATCGGTAACGTGATACAACGGTTTGACTTTGTACTTTATTATTTATGCCATGAAATAGGGTGCACAGGCGAATATTGTACAGTGGATCTGCTCCCGGAATAGCTTGTTTGGCTCTCGGTATCACGCGATGGGTGAAGCTATTGACTCGGTCGTTTTATTCTTAAAAATGGTGGAACCGTTTTCGTACGGTCTGGCCCTCGACCTTCTATTTCATACATGACATTAATATGCCCCTCACTAAAGTATATACTAATTTGCGTCTCTGTACACGAAGTATTACTCTCGATATAACGTGTTTGGTTATCGGAAGGTAAGGGTCTCGGAAATTGTTTTACTCTGTGCCAAAATGTAACGTTTTACAACGGATGGACTCTGTCCATTCATATTGATTCCGTGAATTAAAGTGTCTACTGCCAATACTGTTCAGCCGATTTACACCAGGAATACCTCGTTTGGCTCTAGGGATCAAAGGATGAGCGAAGCTATTGACTTGGCCGTTCTATTCTCAGAGAATGTGGTAACATTCTCGCTCCGTTTGACTCTCAATCTTCTATTTCATTCATGAAATTATGGTGCCCGGCACGACGATGTATACTAATTTGTTTCCGCTTACACCGAGCAACACTCTCGCTGCAGCGGGTTTGGTTTTGGGTAGGTAAGGTAATTGGTAAAACGTTTGACTTTATACCGACTGGTAAAGTTCCACATCGGTTTGAAGCTCTACCTTAATATTCATATCGTGAGTTAAGGTGTCTATTACCAATACTGTATCAGCCTATTTACTCGCGGAATATCTGGTTGGCCTCTCAGAATCACATTGTAAATGAAGCTATTGACATAGCCGTTCGACTCTCAAAGAGGATGGCAACGTTCTCGTTCGGGATGACCATGGATATCCTAATTCATAGATGAAATTAAGGTGGCCGTCTCTGAAATGTATAGTGACATGTTTCTCTGAACACGAAGCCATACTTTACATACACCTGGCTAGGCTTCTCGAATGATAAGGCCTTCTGTATAAAGTATGACTCTATACGAATAGGTAATGTTCTACAGGGGTTTGTCGCTCTATGTTAACATTCAACCCGTGAATTAGAGTGTCAGTTGCCAATACCTTTCAGCGGATTTACCCCCGGAATAGCTGATGACCTTCGGAATCACAGGATAGGTGAAGCTATTGACCTAGCCGTTCGACTCCCAACGCGGGTGGTATCGTTCTCGAACTGTTTGACACTCGATATTGTAATTCATACATGAAGTTAAGGTGCCCGTCACTGAAATGAGTACTAATTTCTTTCTCTGAACAGGGAGTTATAATCTCGATGCAGCGGGTAAGTTCCAAGGAAGCTAATGCCTTCGGTAAAACATTTGACTTTATATCAAATGATAACGTTCTCAAACGGATTGACGCTCAATTTCAATATTCAAACCGCGAATTAAAGTGTCTATTGTCCACACTGTTCCGCGGATTTACTGCAGGAGTACCTGGTTTGACACTCCGTATCACAGGATAGGTGAAGCTATGGGCATAGCTCGGTCCACCTCTCATGAAAGGTTGTAACGTTCTCGATCGGTATGACCCTCGATCTTCTAATTCATGGATGAAGTCAAGGTGCCCGTCACTGAAATGAATACTATTTTCTTTCTCTGAACACGAAGTTTTACTCTCGATACTGTGGGTTAACTCCTCGAGCGGTATGGCATTCGGTAAAACGGATGAATTTGTAGTAGTAAGCAACGTTCTCACAGGGTGAGACGCTCTATTTTCGAATTCACACCGCGAATTAAGGAATTAATTGCCAATAATCTGCAGCAGATTTACTCTCGGATCACCAGGTTTGACACTCGGAATCACAGGGTAGGTGGAGGTACTGATGTATGCGTTCGACTCCCACAGAGGATGGTAACATTCTCGAACGGTATGACCACCGATTTTCTAATTCATACATGAAATTACCATGCCCGCAACAAAAGTATATTCTAATTTGTATCTCTGATCACGAAGTAATACTGTCGATGCAGTGAGCTAAATCCCTGGAGGGAAACGTCGTCTGTAAAGCTTATGACTTCATACCAATTGGTAACGTTCTACAAGGCATGGACTCTGCACCTAAATATTCAAACCGCGAATAATGGTGTTCAGCGGATATACTCCTGCTATACCTAGTGTGACTCTCGGAACCACAGCATAGGAGAAGCTATATACTTCGCCGTTCGACTCTCAAAGGAGCAGGAATCGTTCTCGAACGGTTTGACTGTCGATTTTTCTATTCATTCGGATTTACTCCCGGATTACCAGGTTTAACTCCAGAAATCACAGGATTGGTGATGCTATCTCTCTACTGGTGACGCTATTGACTTAGATGTGCGATTCTCAATGGCGGTCGTAACGATCGCGATTGGTTTGGTTCTCGATTTCGTAATTCATACATGAAATTATGGACTCCATCACTAAAACGTAAACTACATCCTTCCTCTGAACACTACGATATGCTCTCGACACAGCTGGTTTGGCTCTCCGAGGGTAAGGACTTCTGTAGATAGTTTGTCTATATAGCAATGTGTAACGTTCTACAATGGATTGGCCTTGTTCCTTAATACTTATATCGACAATTCTGGTTTCTTCTGCCAATGCTGCTCTGCGGATATACTCCTGGAATACCTGATTTGACTCTCGGAATCACAGGGTAGTTGAAACTATTGACTTAGCCGTGCGAATCTCAAAGACGGTTGTAACGTTATCGAACGTACTGACTCACGGTTTTTCCATTCATACATGAAAATAAGGGGTCGGCCTGCTAAAATATATACCAATTTGCTCCTCTGGTCACGATGATATACTCTCAATGCAGCGAGTTTAGCTTCTCGAAGGTAAGGCCTCTGTAATAAGTTTGTCTTTATACAAATTGTTAACGGTCTACAAGGGTTTGTCACTATACATTAATATCCATACCGTGAGTTAAAGTGTCTATTGGAAATATGGTTCAGCGGATTTACTACCGGAACACATCGTTTGACACTCGAAATCACAAGACAGGTAAGGCTATTGATACAGCAGTTTGATTCCCTATGGCAGTGGTATCGTTCTGGAATGGTTTGGCACTAGATCTTCTAATTCATACATGAAATTAATGTGACCGTCTCTAAAATTTAAGCGCATATGTTTCTCTGAACCTGAACTTATACTTGCGATACGGCGAATTAGGTTCACGGAGTGTAAGGTCTTCGGTGAAAGGAATCACTCTGTACCAAATCGTAACGATCTACGACGGTTTGACTCCGTACTTTAATATTCATACCGTGATTTAAGGTGCCTGTTGCAAATACTGTACAGCGGATTAAGTCTCGGAATACCTGGTTTGACTGCTACAACACAGGATCTGTGAAGCTGGTGAGTTAGCTGTGCTATTCCTAAAGACGGTGATAACGTCCGCGATTAGGTTAGCCCTCGGTTTTGTTATTCATACGTGAAATTATAATGCCCATCAGTAAAATGTATACTAATGTCTTTCTCGGAACACGAAGTTATACTCTGGGTACAGACAGTCAGCTTCTTGGAAGGTAATGCCTTCGACGGAAAGTTTGACTCAATATTCATACCTTTAAGTAAGGTGGCTTTTGGCAATACAGCACAGGACAGTTAGTCTCTGAGTAGCTTGTTTGACTCTCGAAATCACAGGATAGGTGTTGCTGTTGACTTAACTGTCCCACTCCCAAAGACGGTGGTAACGTTCTAGAAACGGTTTAACCCTCGGTCATCTAATTCATACATGGAATAAGGGTGCCTGTCACCAAAGTGTATACAAATTAGTTTTTCTGTACACGTAGTTATACACTCGATACAGCGGATTAGGTTCTCTGAAGGTAAGGCCTTCGTCATAAATTTGACTCTATATCAGTGGGCATAGATCTACAACGATTTGACTGTGTACATTAATATTGACCGCGTTATAACACGTTGAGCGCGGCGCCGGTCCCTAGGGACCGGCGGTATACTTTCCGTATGGCCGGCGCCGGTCCCTGGGGATCGGCGTCCAACTTTCCGTATGGCTGGTATCGCTTAGTGGGACCGACAGTATGGAAGGTAAAGGGTAAATGTGGCCTGAAAGAAATGTAGTCTAATATAGTTTTAATG
>NIJG01000306.1:45511-60534 GCA_002201625.1 Euglossa dilemma | reverse complement strand
AACCATTCACTTCCGTTACAGGGTTTGTTAGCACCTATGCTACTTCTCCTACTCCTCTTCTCAAGTTCCGCTTCCTGGCCTGCAGAAGCATCATCTTCTGATGATGATAGCCGTAATACCCGGCGACGTTTGACTGATAAAAACACTTCGCTTGATGTATCACTGTCTTCTGTATCGAACATTTTCTGTTTTCTGGGCAATGAAAATTGTCAAGAACTGCTGATTTTGTGTGATGTTGCCTGTTTTATTAGTTGCGATGTGGGCGTGATCAGTGGACGTGTTGTGTGAGTGGTGGATGTCTCTTTTTTTCATTGGTGGTGTGACTGTTTAGAGGGTGTGTCTAGGGTTTCGGTAGGTTTCGAAGAAAATTTGGAAATTTGGAAATTCTAGGATGCCGAGTCTAGGGGATGCTAGCAATGAAGTAAAAAATTGTCGTCCCAAAGACTCGATGGTCTGCTGCTCAAGGGCACATGTGGGTGGCGGATGTACCATGTCTGGTCTATTGATGGGAGGAAAAGATCTGGAGGATTCGCGCTGTTCAAGGGGTACATGTGGGTAGCAAGTGTGCCACGTCTGGTCTATTGTGTTTCCATGTCTTTGGAAATGAACGGAACTGAAGGCATTACTGTGACTTCCTTCCACCCAAAAGATTCTTGGAGGTACGCATGCATTGGCTGTTCCATTGTCTCATTCAAAGAAACGAAGCGAAACTTTTCCTTATGTCGAACGCGACTTCAAAAGCGTGCGGTAGCCAAATTTTACGACAACAGCCCTTGTCGCGCACAGGAAGGGCCCGGATTGCTATGAGATGCGCCCGCTCGCTGCCGGCTGAACGGAAAGGACAGGAATATCGACGCCGAGCTCAACATGTTAAGGTGTGTATTGCCATTACTCTTCAGAGGGTGTACTCGTGGAATACCTGGTTTGACAATCGGAGTCACGGGATATATGTAGCTATTTACTTAGATGTGCAACTCTCGATAAAGGTGATAACGTTCTCGAACGGTTTGACCCAGTGCCTTCAAATTAATACACGAAGCTAAGGTGTCAGTCACTGAAATGTATACTAATTTGTATCATCGATCATGAAGTTACCCTCTCGATACCGCGGGTGACGTTCTCGAAATGTGAGTCCTCGGTAAAAAGTTGGACTCTGCACCTCTAGCTAACGTTCTATAACGGATTGACTCTGTTCATTAGTATACAAAACGTGAATTGAGGTGTCTAATGGCAGTACTGTTTTGCGGATTTACTCCCGGAACACCAGGTTTGACTCTCGGAATCGAATGATGAGTTAAGCTGCTGACGTAGCAGTTCTTCTTTCACAGAAGGTGGCAACGTTCTCGAGCGGTTCGACACTCGATCTTCTAATGCACACATGATATTCAGGGGCTTGTTACTAAATTGTAAACTAGTTCGTACCTCTGAACGCGGTGTTATAATCCCGATACAGAGGGTTGATTTTTCGGAGGGTAAGGCATTCTGTAAGAAGTTTGACCCTACACCTATAGGTAATGTTCTACAACGGCTTGGCGGCCTGCTTTATGATTCTAACCGTTCATTGAGATATCAATTGCCAATACTCTTCAGCGCACTTAATCCCGGAATACCTGGTTTTACTGTCGGAATCACATGATAGCTGAAGTTATTGACTGAGTAGTTCGAGTCTCGAAGAAGGCGGTAACGCTCTCGCACTGTTTGACCATAAATGTTATTATTGATACAGAAATTATGGTGTCAGTCTACTAAAACATCTACTAATACGTTCTTGCTAACCAGAAGCATGGCAATCGCTACGGCGGCTTACGTTCTCCGAATGTAAGGTATAGGTTAAGAGATATGACTTTATACCAATTGGTAATGTTCTCCGACTGTTTGACTCTCAACCTTAACATTCATGTCGCGAATAACGGTGTCTATTGCCAACAATGTTGAGCGCATTAAGGCCTAGGATACGTGGTCTGACTCTCGCAATCACAGGACAGGTGTATCTATTGACATAGCCGTTCGTCTCTCATAGAAGGTGGTAACATTCCCGATTGGTTTGACCCTTAATCTTCTAATTCAATCTTGAGATCAAGGTGCCTGTCACTAAAATGTGCATTAACTTGCTTCCCTGAACACAAAGTTATACTCTCGATACAACGGAATAGACATTCGCAGGGTAAGGTCTTCAGCGGGACGATTGACCTTATAACAATTTGTATCGATCTCAAAATTATTGACGCTCTACTTTAAATTCAAACGGTGAATTGAGGTGACGATTTTCAACACTGATCTGCGGATTAACTCCCGGATCATCTGGTGTGACTTCCGGAATGACAAGGCTAGTGAAGCTATTCACTTAGCCTGTTACAGAAGGTGGTAACGCTCTCGAACGAGTTGATAATAATAATATGCTTCTCCGAACACGAAGTTACACTATCGATTCATCGAGGTAGCTCTTAGGAAGGTAAGGCCTTCCGTATAGAGTTTGTCTCTACACTAATACATAACGTTCTATGACTTTTTTACTCTCCACGGTATAATTTATACCTCGATATAGGGTGCCTAATGCCAGTATTATACATAGCATTTACTCCCGCAATACATGGTTTGCCTCTCGAATCACATGATAGGGGATGCTGTTGACTTAGCCGTTCGATGCTCAACGAGGATGGTAACGTTCTCAAAATATTTAACTCTCGACCTTTAAACTCATACATGTAGTTAAGTTGTCCGTCACTAAAGTGGATACTACTTTGCTTCTCTAAGGACGAAGTTATACTCTTGATGAAGCGGGTTAGTTTGTCGGAAGGGAAGGCATTCCGCAAAGGATTTGGCGCTTTATCAATACCTAACATTCTACAACGATTTGACTCTACACATTAATTTTTATACCGCAAGATAGTGTGTCTAATGCCAATACTACACTGAGCACTTACTCTTAATTAACAATTGAAAATTTTGGAAGATCGTGTAAATAGCATAACAGAAAGTTACAGTCTGCATAAATAAGCGGGAAACTGGAAAAATGTGCGTACGTTACAAAATCATGGTTAAAGAAATTTTCGAAATCCATCTTGTGGTGCCGCTCCGAACTTCCATAAGCAAGTTCAAGTCCGCGCCAGTAGTGTCGCTCCAGAATCATGGATACGTATACAGCCTGGTATGTAAAATAATTACAAGCTAAAAAAAATGTTGCCTCAAACGTAAACCCACCTAATTCAAAATACACATATACTAATAAATACAAATTTTTAAACTAAAACTTAAAAATTTTGAGAAAAATCGAAAATATTATTACAGAAATGACAGCATTTATAAATAAATGGGAGACTGGCAAACATACATGCGGTACAAAATCATGGCCTGAGTGATTAACGAAGACCACCCAGTGGTGCAACTTCAATCTGCAGTGCACACCCACATGTCCATGGCAGTCGTGACGCTCCGACAGCGTAGGTATGTCTACATACAATCATATGAGATAATAATGTGATTTTCCAAATATTGTCATAAATGTACACTCAATTAATTCCAAGGACACTTTTATTAAGAGATACAATTTTTTAAAATAAAAATTCAAAATTTCGAAAAAAATTGAAAATATCATAACTGTGCATTACAGTATGCATAAATAAATGGAAGACTGGGAGAGAATGCATACCGTACAAAATCAAGGTTCAAGAAATTATTGATGACCGTCTAGTAGAGCCGCTCGGTTCTGCCGTAAGCAACTACAGAACCTTGCCAGTCGTGTCGCTCGGACAGCGTAGGTATGTGCACAGAGAGTTATATAATATAACAACAAGATTAACAAATTACTTTCATAACTGCACAACCAACTAACTGGGTAGGCACTTTTTCTAGGAGATACAAGTTTTTAAAACAAAAATTGAAAATTTTCAAAAAAATCGAAAATATCACAACTGCAAATTACAGTCTTTGTAAATAAATAAAATAGTGCGACAGAATGCATACGGTACAATATTATGGTTAATGGAATGAACTAAGACCATACAGTAGTGCCGTTCCGACCTGCAGTACGCGACTGCAAGACATCGCCAGTCGTATCGCTCCAGCAGCGTGGGTACGAATGCAGACAATCATATAAAATAACAATAAGTTTACAAAATATCGTCATAAATGTACACTCAACTAATTCCAAAGACACTTTTACTGAGAAATACAATTTTTTAAACGAAAAATTAGAAATTATGATATAAATCGAAAATATCATAACAGCTAATTACAGTATGCATAAATAAATGAAAACATTGGAAAAATGCATATGGTACCAGATCAAGTTCAGAGAAATTAGCGAAGACCACCCAGTTTCGTTCCGTTCTGCCGTACACAACAATAAGACCTCGGCCGTCGTGTCGCTCCGGCACCGTGGGCACGTATACAGACAATCATATAAAATACCATGCTTGACGACAAATTGTAATAATCGTAAGCTCGTCTAATTTAAATGAGACTTTTCCTATGAAATTCAATTTTTTTAAATAAAAAGAGGGGATTATGAATAAGATCGAAAATATCATAACAGTAAATAATAGTATGCATAAATCAATGGAAAGCGTGGAAAAAATGCAAACGGTACTAAACCATATTAATGAAATTTGTGAAAACCATACAGTAGCGCCATTCCCATGTAGCGAATGGAATTACAGGACCACTCCAGTCGTGTCGCTACGCGAGCGTTGGTACGTATAGCGACAATCATATAAAATAACAACAAGCTATACAAAATATTGTCATAAACGTAAGTTCAGCTAATGCAAAAGACACTGTTACTCAGAAGTACTATTTTTAAAACTAGAAATTGAAAATTTTGTATTAAATAGAAAATATCATAACAGTAGTTTACAGTATGTAGAAATAGACAGGAAACTGTGAAAGAATGCGTACGGTGCAACATTATGGATATAGAACTTAACAAAGACCATACAGCAGTGTCGCTCGGGTCAAACGATCACTACTACAAGACCACTCCAGTCGTATCGTACTGGAAGCAAGCGTACGTTTACGGACAGTAAATATAAAATAATACTAAGATTAACAAAATATTGTCATGAAAGTGCAGTCAACTAATTCCAAAAACACTTTCACCAAGGAATACAATTATTTTAACTAAATATGTAAAATATCGAACAAAATAGAAAGCATCATAGTAGTAATTAACAGTACGTATAAATAAATTGAAAACAGGTGGAAAATGCATGCGGTACAAAACAATTAACTTCAATGGCACGCTTTCCATGAAATGCAATTTTTGAAATTAAAAATTGGAACATTGGAAGAAATCGAAAATATCATAACAGTAAATGGCACAATGTGAAAATAAATAAAAAATTGCTAAAGAATGCATACGATTGTATATCAATGTTAATGAAATTAACGAATACAATAAAGTAGTGCCACTGCATTCGGCCGTACGTATATACACGACCACGCCAGGCATGTCGCTCCGGCAGCGTGGGTACGTACAGAGGCAAGAATAGAATGGCCAAGATTTACACAAAATAACATCATAACACACAACTAATTTCAAAGGCCTTATTACTAAGAAATACAATTTCTTAAACTAAGAATTGAAATTTTGATACAAACCGCAAATATCGCTACAGTAAATTGCAGTATTCATCAATAAATGGAAAACAGGAAAAGATGCATACGGTACATAATCATGGATAAAGAAATTGACCGACACCATCCAGTAGTGCCGCTCCGATCTGCCGTAAGCAACCACAAGTCCGCGCCAGTCGTATTGTACCGCCAGTGTGCGTACGTATACAGACAATCATATAAAATTACAATTCATTTATCAAAATATCGTATTAAACTTAAGCTCAACTTATTTCAAAGACACTTTTACTAAGAAATAAAACTTTTTAAGCTACTAATTGGAAATTATGAAGAAAATCGTAAATATCACAACAGTAGCATAGAGCATGTAGTATCGAGGTGGACTGGGAAGACATGCATAAAAAATCATGGTTAAAGAAATTAACGAAGACCATCCAGTAGTGTCTCTTTGCCCTGCGGTACGCAACTACAAGGCATCGTCAGTGGTGTCGCTCTGACAGCGTAGGTACGTATACAGACAAGCATATAAAATAACAGCAAGCTCATCAAAATATTGTAAAAACCTAAACTCAACTAATTCCGAAGGCACTTTTACTATGGAATATAATTTTTTTAAATTGAGAATTGATGATTTTGAAATAAATCGTCAATATCATGACAGTAATTCACAGAATGTAAGAAGTAAACAGAAAACTGCGAAAGAATGCATACTGTACAATATTAAGGTTGAAGAAATGAACGAAAGTCATACAGTTTTGTTATTCGAATCTATCGAACGCAACAACAAGCCCTCGCCATGTATGTCGCTCAGGCAGCGTGGGTACGTATAAAGACAATCATATAAAATAACGAAAGCCTTAACAAAATAATGCCAGAAGCGTAAACTCAACTAATTAGAAAGACTCTTTTACTAAGCAATACAATTTTTGAATTAAAAATAGATAATTATGATAACAGTAAATTACATTATCTATAAATAAATAGATATCTGAGAAAGAATGCATGCGGTACAGTTGCATGGTTACTGAAATTATCGTAGACCATTCAGGAGTGCCGCTTCGATCTTATGTACGCAACCACATGACCTCGCCCGTCGTGTCGCTCCTGCAGCGTAGCTACATATAGAGATAGTCATATAAAATAACAATAAATTTCATAAAATTTTTCAACAACGTACACTGAATTAATTGCAGGGGCACTTTTACTAACAAATACAATCATTTAAACAAAAAATTGAATATTTTGGTAAAAATCGAATATATCATAAAAGTAAATTGCAGAATGTATAAATGCATGGACGACTGGTGAAAGAATGCATACGGTACAATATCAAAGTTAGTGCAATTAACGAAAATAATACAATAGTGCTGCTCCATATACCGAACACAACTGCAAGACCACTCGAGACGTGTCGCTCTGGAAGCGTATGTACGTATAAGGACAGGCATATAAAATAGCAATAAGATTAAAAGAATAATGTCATAGACTTACAATCAACTGTTTCCAATGACAATTTTATTAGGAAATACAATTAGTTGATTGGAATTTTGAAATTTGGAATGTAATCGAAAATATCGTAACAGTAAATTAAAGCATGTAGGAATATCTAGGAAGCTGTGAAAGAATGCATACGGCACAATATCAAGGTTAAACAAATGAACGAAAATCATACAGAGGTTTTTGCTCCTATATACCGAACGCAACAGCACGGCCGCTTCAGCCGTGACGCTCCGGAAGAGATAGTGCGTATACAGACAGTCACATATAATAACAATAAGTTGAACAAAGCATTACCATAAACGTGCGCTCAACTATTTACAAATACACGTTTGCTAAGATATACAATTTCTTAAACTGATAATTGAAAATTTTAATAGAATCGACAATATCGTAACCTTAAATTACCGAATGCATAATAACTTGGATGAAGATGCCGCATGCAACTACAAGGTCATGCCAGTGGTGTCGTTCCTACTGCGTAGGTACGTATACAAACAATCGTATAAAATAACATTATGTATAACTAAGTATTGTCAATAACGTACCATCAGCTAATTTCACAGGCTATTTTACAAAGAAATACTAATTCTTAAACTAAAAATTGCAAATTTTTAATGAAACCGAAAATATAAGAACAGTAAAGTTGATTATGTATAAATTAATGGGATACAAGGAAGAAATGCATATGGTTGAACATCAAGGTTGAAGAAGTTAATGAAGCCGATCCAGTAGTGCCACTCCGACCTGCTGTACGCGACTGCAAGACTTTGGCAGTCGTGTCGCTCCGGCATGGTAGGTATGAATACAGAAAATCCAATAAAATAACAACAAACTCAACAAAATATTGCAATAGACGTCATCTCATCTAATTCAAAAGGCACTGTTACAAAGAAATACAACACTTTGAATTGAAAATTGAAAATTGAAAATTTTTAAGTAAATCAAAAATATTATAACGGTAAATTACAGTATGTAGAAATAAATGGATGACAGAGAAGAAATGAATACGGTACTAAATCAAGTTTAAATATATTAACGAAGATCTTAGTGTAGTGTCGCTCAAATCTACCGAACGCAACTACGAGACGATTCCAGTCGCGTCGCTCAGGTAGCGTAGGGGCATATACAGACAATTATATAATATGACAAAGAAATTAACAAAATATTGCCACAAACGTACACTCATGTAATTCCAAAAGCACTTCTCATTAAAAATACAATTTTGAAATTAAAAACGTGATATTATGGGAAACCAAAAATACCATAACAGTAAATTACAGTATTCATAATTAAATGGAAAACTGAGAAAGATGCATACGGTTCTTAATCATAATTAAACGACATTGACGAAATCCAATCCGGTAGTGCCACTCCGATCTGCCACAAGCAACTACAAGTCTGCCCCAGTCGTGTCTCTCCGGCAGCATGGATACGTCTACAGACAGTGATATGAAATAAGAACATCCTTAACAAAATACTGTGAGAAACGTAAACTAATTCAAAAGCCCAACTAATTCAGAAGACACTCTAATCAGTAAACACTATTTTTTAAATTATAAATTGAAAATTGTGAACAAGATCGAATATATCACAACTGCAAATTACAGTCTTTGTAAATAAATAAAATAGTGCGAAAGACTGTATACGGTACAATATTATGGTTAATGGAATGATCTAAGACCATACAGTAGTGCCGTTCTGACCTGCTGTACACGACTGCAAGACATCGCCAGTCGTATCGCTCCAGCAGCGTGGGTAGGAATGCAGACAATCATATAAAATAACAATATGCTTACTGAATATCGTCATAAACGTACACTCAACTAATTCCAAAGACACTTTTACTGAGAAATACAATTCCTGAAACCATAAATTGAAATTTTGAAGAAAGTCGAAAATACCATAACAGTTAATTAAAGTATGTAGAAATGGATAGAAAACTGAGAAAGAATGCATACTGTACAACACTACGGTTAAAGAAAATATCGGTAGCAGTACAGGAGTGTTACTCTGATCTACCGAACGTAACTACAAGACCACTTCATTCCTGTCGCTCCGGAAACGTAGGTACATGCACAGGAAACCAAATCAAATAATATATAGTTTACCTAAACATTGTCATAAACGCACCTATCCTCATATTCCGAGAGTCAAACCAGGTATTCCGGGATTCAATGAGCTGCAGTGTTGGCAATAGACACGTTAATTCAGGGTATGAATATTAAAGTATATATTCATACCGCTGTAGAACGTTTCCAACTGGTATAGAGTCAAATCTTTTACCGAACACCTGGCCATCCGAGAAATCCCGCTATGTCGCGAGTATAGCTTCGGGTTCAGTGAAACAAATTAGAATATGTTTTAGTGTCTAGCACCGTAATTTCATGTATGGATAAGAAGATCAACGGGCAGATCGTTCGAGACAGTTACCTCCTCTTATGATATGCGCACAAACTAATCCATCGCTTCACCTATCTTGTTATTCAAATAGTCACATCAGGTACTCCGGGAGCAAAATCCGCTAAGCCGTATTGGCTATGATAATTGACGGTATGAATATCAATGTAGTGAGTCAAACCGTAGAAGAACGTTGCCATTTGATATAATATCAAATTTTTGCAGCATACCTGAGCGTCCGAACACCTAACATGTTTTTGCGAGTATCGGGCTTAATGTTCACGGTAGCAAATTACTAGCCATTTTAGCAGACGGACACGAAAATATCGAGTATTTATATCGATGTCGCAAGTGAAGCCGTTCGTGTTCGTTACAAACTTCTATGAGATTCGAACGGCAAAGTCAATATCCTCATCTATCCTGTTATACCGAGATTCAGCCCAGGACTTCCTGTTGTGAATGGTAAGATCGTAAATTTTATGGAAAACATCTGCGCAACGACGATAGCTTCAATTATTTGCAGCAAATACATTTTCATTCATTGTATTAATCTTTTCGGCAAGTCATTTCGTATTCTCCCGATAGAGGACGCAATTGTATTATGTTGCACGGAACACAATTGCAATTTTTCCTGGCAGAGGACATGAATGTACAATTTCGCAGCCAACTTCACACTGGAGCAGCATGAAGATCACGATATCACTTTCCAATGAAACCAGTTATATCACGTATTCTGACGCTGAAACTACGAAATCCCTTGATTGAATCATGCTTCCCAAGTGAATCGCGAGTTTGAAAATGGAAATCGATATTCATGTAAACATATATATACTGACGTTGATTTCGTATCATTAGAACATATTTGGACGCACAGAGCTGTGGCACTATGAGAATCGTTACCTTTACTGTGAACTTCGGTCAAAATCTGATCATTTCTGTCCCTTTCGTCAAATATACACTACTTCATTGTATTAGGTTTTTCAGAAAGTGATTACGTTCTTTCTACACAGCGGACTTAATTGTATTACCTTGTTCGGAAAGTGATTTTCATCTTCGCAATTAAGCCGCATGAAGAAAAGGACAAAGTAAAATTGCGCAAGCCAAACACTGATGCTGAAACGAGGAAATATCTCAATGTATTCCTACTTCGCATGTGAATCGCGCGTTTGTCGCGGGAATCAAATGTCACGTAAATATGCGATACTCGCTTTAACTGCACATCATTTGGCCGTGTTTGCGAGAATAGAACAAAGAAACTACAAATATCGTTAATTTCATGGTACAATTGTGTCGGAATGCCTTGATTTCAGTCGTTCGCATGAAATAAGCAATCACTCGTTGTTTTAGTCTGTTCGGAAAGAAATTTCGTTTTTTCCCGATAGAGGACCAAAATGTATTATGTTGACCGGAATATATTCCCGCTATCTTCTCCTTCATTCTTTCTTTCGAACAGCGGATTTAAATGTATTTTTTCCCAGACAAATTCACAGTCAGAACGCAATAGATGAAGCGATAAGACTTTCCAATGAACCCTTCAACAACACCCATTGTGAAGAGGATATGCTGAAATATCTCGCTTCCAACGCGCGTCGATAGAGAATCGCGCGCTTGCGATTGGAACAAAAGGACACGTAAATTTGAGATACCCACAACGATTTCGCATTATTTAAACGTATGAATGAAGTATACACTACTCATTTAATGAATTAGGACTTTCGGAAGGGTATTTCGTTCTTTTTTCCGACGGAAGAAACAGTTGTATTACAATGTGCGGGAAGTAATTTCGTATTTTCAGGACACAGACAGTAAATGTATTCGTTCAGTGCAAACATCACAATTAAGGGGCTTGAAATAAAAGGAAATTATGTTTCGAACAATCCAATAATAACACGTATTCTGATGCTGATGCGCTGAAATATCTCGTTCGAAGCATTTATCGCAATGGAAACGCGCGATTGCGGTAGGAATCAAATGCGATGTTAAACATGCCATACACCAGTTCATTTCGATTTTCCGGCAGAGGACCTAATTGTAATTGGGTATTCCCAATGCAATCACCTTTTTTCCGGACAGGGAAAGCAAATGTAACGTTTCACAGCCAATTTCGCAGCGGCATGGAAAAACGGACCAACTTTCAGTACGCCCCATTAATAGCATGTCTTCTAACGCTGAATCGCTGAAATTTTTCGCATGAATTGTTCTTCTCATGTGACTCACGCGTAAGGGATGGAAATCAGAAGTCATGTAAATATGAGGCACCGACGCTGATTTCGCACTAATGGAATATAATTGCCCGCCTAGTGCCTGGAAACCATAGAAATCGTTATTTTGGCGTCGAAATTCTGACCCCATTCCCTTATTTCAGTCGCTTGTGTCAAATATACACTAATTACTTGTAGTATGTTTTTCGGAAAGAAATTTGTGGTTTTCCCGGCAGCTGACTTAACTGAAACAAGTTCTCCGCAAAATATTGTCGTCTTTACCAAACGTAGTACCAAAATGATTAGGTTGTTCGGAAAGTAGTTTCTGTTTTTCCGAAGTAGAGGCAGTAAATATATACTTTCATAGCCAACTTCACAATAAAGCTGCATCAAAGCACAAAACGAAATTGTTTTCCGAAGAACGAAGATAATAACACCTGTTCTGAAGCTGAAACACTATAATCCCTTGCTGGAATCGTGTATAGCAATCGAATTGCGCGTTTTCGATGGGAATCAATTGCCACGTAATATATGCGACATATATGTTGATTTCGCAACGATGCAACACATTTGCGCACATGGGACTGAGATACTATGACATTCGTTAATTTGGCAGCGAATTTCTATCCAAATCCTTTTTTTTTCAGACGTTTGTTTTAAATATACACTTCTTCATTATATTAGGTTGTTCTGAAAGATATCGTATTTTCCCTTCGTATGACCAAATCGTATTAGGCTTTATAGGAAAGTAATTTCATTTTCTTCTGAACAGACGGTATAAATGTAGTATTTCACGGCCATGCTCACAATTAAGTCGCATGAGAAAGAAGAACGTAGTTACTATTCCGACATCCCAATAATAACGGTTGCAGTGACGCTGAAACTTTGACACGTGTACGTAGGGAATCAAATGTTAGACTAATCATGCGATATTCACGACGATTTCGCTATATTAAAACCTATCTGTTCCCACGGAACGTAGAAACTACAAAAATGGTTACATTGACAGCAAGTTTCTGTCCAAATCTGCAGATATCAGTGGTTTGCATCGAATATACACTCATTCATCGTGTTAGGTTCTTCAACCAGTGATTTCAATTTTTACCGATGGAGGACCAAATTGCAACCGTTTGTTTCGAAAGTAATTCCGTTTTTTCCCGGCGGAGGACCTAACTCTATTAGGCTGTTCGAAAAGTTATTGCGTTCTTTCCCGATGAAAGTACGTAAAGATATTCCTTCACAGCCATGTTCATGATAATGTCGCATGGACAGAAAGAGCAGAATCCGTTCACGAGCAATCCATTAATAAAAGGTATTCTGATACCGAAGCCCGGAAATATCTCGGAAGAGACATTCTTGATATGTTAGTCGCGCGGTTGCGACGGAAATCAAAAGACGTGTGAACATGAGATATACACGTTGATTACGCATGATGGCTACTTATTTGCGGGCGCACGGCAGAGAAACTATAATGAACGTTACTTCGACAGCGAAATTCAGTCCATGTCCGTTTACTTCAGTCATTTGCATTGGATATACGCTCATTCAACGCACTAGGCTTTTCGGTAAATAGTTTCGAAACATTGCGATAGAGGACATAATAGTATTAGGATGTACGGCTAGCAATTTGGCCAACTCCCGCCCCCGCCATCAGTGGGCCTAATTTAGTTTATTCCGAACACAGGAAGTAAATGTGTTTTTTTCACAGCCGATTTCACAATAAAGCCACGAGGAGAAAAATAAAACGAAATTACTTACCGTATAACCAAAGAAATACACGTATTCAAACACAGAGAATCTGAAATTTTTCTCTTGGATCGTGCTTTGCAAATGAATCTCGTGCTTGTGAGAGGAACCAAGTGTCACGTAAATATGAGATACTCACGTCGAATTCGCATCATAGGATCATATTTGCTCGCATAAAACGGAGAAACTACAAAAATCGTTAGTTCCAAAAACGAATTTTTGCTCAAATCCGTTGATTTCATAAAAATGCAACAAATATGCACTCATTCATAGTATTTGATTGATCCAACAGAAATTTCGCTCCATCCCGTCGGAGGGACTAATTATATTATGTTGTTCGTAAAGTAATTTCGTTTTTTCCGAACAAGGGACATAAATGTTCCATCACATCCATTGGATCCTGCATACCAAGATACTGATGCGTTTGCGATGAGAACTAAATGTCACGAAAATATGAAATACTCACGTTGATTTCGCATGAATAGAACGTATTTGAGCGCACGGAGCAGAAAAGCTACAAAAATCGTTACTTCGATAGCGAATATCTATCCAAATCGGATTATATCAGTCATTTGCATTAAATATTCTCTTATTCACAGTACCTGATTGGACCAACAGTTATTGTGTCATTCCCGAAATAGAAGCTAAATGTTTTACGATATACGAGAAGTAGTTTCGTTTCCTTCCTTCGGAGGACCGAATTGTAGTAGGTTGCTCCGGAACTCTTTTCGTTCTTCTTTTTCGAACAGCAGGAGTAAATGTATTCTTTCAATGTCAATTATAACTCAACCGACTGGAAGGAAAAAATCGAAATTTCTTTCTGGACATCACAATATCAACTCGTATTCTGAAGCTGAAACTCTGATATTTCTCGCCTAAATTCTGCTTCGTAAGTGAATGGCGCGTATGTCATGAGAATGTCAAATAGCATATTAATCAGATAATCTCACGTTGAATTGGGATCATTGGAACATGACAGCGCGCACAGGACGGAGGTATTAAAAATTTCGTTACCCTTACAGCGAATTTCTGTCGAAATGCGATCACATCAGTCGTCTGCCACTATTATGCGGTCATTCATTCATTAAGATTCACGGAACATAATTTCGGATATGCAGATAGACGATCAAATTGTATTAGGTTGTTCGGGTAGAGTTTTCGTTTTTTCCCGGCGAAGGACCAAATAATATTCCGTTTTTCGGAGAGTAATTCCATCACTTCCGGGCAGAGGAACAAACTGTGTATGGATGCTTCGAATGTAATTTCGAGTGTTGTGAACAGACGACGCAAATGAATTTCATCTCATCGAACTTCACAATTGAGACACGTGAAAGTGAAGCGAAATTATTTTCCTAGCAACACAGTAATAACGAATATTCGGACGATGAAACGCTGAAATTCCTTTACTGAATCCTGGTTCGTATGTGAATAGCGCGTCCGTGACTGGAAACAAGAGTAATGTAAACATGCGATACCTTCGATGATTCCGCATCATTGGAAGATATTTTCCTGCACATGACGGAGAAATTATAAAAATCGTTACATCGAAAGCGAATTTCTGTCCAAATCCGAAAACTTGAGTGGTTTATCAAATCTACACTCATT
>NIJG01000306.1:32979-43502 GCA_002201625.1 Euglossa dilemma | reverse complement strand
TGAATCTCGCATTTGCTAGTCGAATCAAATGTGACGTAAATATGCGGTAGTCACGCTGATTTAGGATGATTGGACCGCATTTGCGCGCAAATTGCATAGAAACAATAAAAATGGTTGCCTTGACATCGAACTTCTGCCCAAATCCGTATACTTCAGTTGTATGCATAAAATATACTCTCATTCAATGTATTACGATCTCCGGAAAGTAATTTCGGTCTTTCTCTATAGAAGTTCTAATTGTATTAGAACTTATTACCCGCGGGTAATTTCGTATTTTCCAGACAGAAGACATAATTTGAGAAAACAAATTGGTGAAAACAAAATTACTATCAGTACTTCCAAATAAATTTGTTTTCTCCGAAAAGAGGACGTAAATGCATTCTTCGGTAGCCAAATTGACAATTATGCCTCATGAAGAAAAAGATAGAAATTACTTTCCGAGCATTCCAATGATAACATCTGTTCTTCTGCTTTTTCTCTCAGATTTCTCAATTGATTCGTTCTGTTCAAGTGAAGTGCGTTCACAACGGGAGTCGAAAGTCACGTAAGTATGAGATACCCACGTTTATTTCGCACGAATGGAATGTGCCTGCGCTCATATAGCGAAGAGACTACAAGAATCTTTACCTTAATAGCGAATTTCTGTCCAAATCCGCTTCTTTCGGTCGTTCGCGACAAAACACTTATTCATCGTACTAGGCCTATCGAATAGTAATTTTCTTTTTTCCCGCCTGAGTTCCTGATTGTATTATGATGTTTGGCAAGTAAAGTTGTTTCTTCTCGACAGAGGGCATAATTGTATTTGGATGTCGGGAAGTAATATCGTTTTTCACATCAGAGGTCTTAAATGTATTCTATCAGAGCCAACCTCACAGCTAAGCCGAATGAAAACGGAAAGAACTTACATTCTACAAAATACAATGAAAGTACGTATTCTGCTGATGAAATGCGGAAATTTCTCGATAGAGCTGTGTATCGCAGACGAATCGCGCGATTTGCGATGGGATACTCACGCAGATTTTTCTCCACAGGGACGTATTTGCGCGCATACAGCAAACTGTAAATACCATTACCTTGACAGCGAGTTTCAATCCAAAGCCGATTGTTTCACTCGTTTGCATCAAGTATACCCTCATTCATCGTATTATGTTTTTCGGAAAGTAATTTCGTTTTTCTCAATGGATTACCAAATGTAATATGTTCTTGCAAGTGAAATTTCGTTTTTTTTTTTAGCGCAGGAGGACATAACTGTGTTTGGTTGTGCGGAAACACATTTCTTTCCCTCAGAACTGAGGACATATATGTAATCTTTCACAGAGTACTTCACAAATAAGCCGCATGGAAAGGAAAAGAATCTGTTTCACGATCAGCCAATAATTAGATGTATTTTGACTCTGTAACGCTGAAATTCCATGGCTGAATCATGTATCGCAAGTCAATCACGAGTTTGAAATGGGAACAAAATGTCACGTTAATATGAGATAGACTCTTTGATTTCGTAAGAATGTATTTGCGCGAATACAACAGGGAAATTAGTTACTTTTGTGTAAAATTTCGCTCTTGCTTCTGTGCATGCGATATATGTTCCTCGTCCTAGTATTAAACATTATTGCGGACTGTCATCCAGGCCGTCGCCGGGTACGTGATCACTATGTAGAAGTGAGGCGTTGAATAGCGTCGTCTTCATCTCGTATCATTCAATTAAGGTTTCACAGCGACTCGAACCACGATTACGACGGTCCGATAAACACAATTACATACACGCACGCACTTCACGGAACCACTTCTCCCGTAACAAAATACATTCACCACTGATGCTGAGATCCGCGAAATGCCACGAGATACGTCCACACTGCTCGGAGTCGTACGAGGGAATGTACCGGAAGCTAACCATTTCCCATCCCGGTTCTCATTACGCAGCCCAATCCACCGGCCCAATTAATTTATTTATATCTGGCATTCAATAATTCTGGTAAGCTATTTCCTATTTTTGCTTAATTTCTTCATGTCCGAATCATGTATGCCCGAGTACGGTTTGAAACCCAAACACGAGTGCGCAACCGAAACTTTCTCCCAACATCACCGGCCCGATACAAGGCAGATCAATCCACCTGCACATTTACGGTGTATATTATGCGCATTTAATGACCTCTAATTTCCGAACACCTAACCCGCTGTAGTGACAATCGAAAATAAAATCCCGGGATATAACTTAATGTACAAGGTAGCTACGCACCCATTATTTTAAAGTACGTGTGGCAAAGTCGAGAGTTAAACTGTTCTAGAACCATACCACATCACGTGAGAGTCTATCCGCTAAGTAAATAACTTCACCAATCCCGTTATTCCAAAGGCCAAACCAGCAATTCCTGGAGTCAATCCAATGTACAGTATTGGCAATATACATATAAATGCACGGTAGGATTAGTAAAGTGCAGAGTCAAGACGCTGTACAATGTTTCCTATTGCTATAGAGTCAAACTTTGTACCGAAAGGATTACGTTCATACAACAAACCACGAACTCACGAGTGTCAAACTTAATGTCCAGGGAAACAGATTAGAGGACAGTGTAGCAGACGGACACACAAATTTTATATTTGAGTACCAACGTCGACAGTCAAACCGGTCGAGATCGCTATCAATTTCATTGAGAGACGAATCGCTAAGTCAATAGCATCACACACCATGTTATTACAAGAGTCACATCATATACTCCGGTAGTCAATCCACCGTACAGTATTAGCCAGAGAAACCTTAATTCGCCGTATGAATAGTAATGTAGAGAGTCAGACCTTTGGTGAACTTTTAATCTTGATGTAGAATCAAACTCTTCACCGAAGACCTATACATTTCAAAGAACCAGACCGGCTATTGCGAGGGTGAGACTGCGAAAGACGGGAACCAAGGCATTGAATGTTATTCAAAATTGGTTGCTCTATTTTAAACATTAGTGGGCGGGTCGACTGCCGAACCGTTGGTGACCATTACCACAATTTCCAAGGACATCACCGCTATGTGAATACCATCACCATTCTTGTTGTCCCTAGAGTCATACATGGACATTCGCCTTTTAAGCAACTGCACAGGCTTTTCAGAGGACAGCTTAATCCACGGTACGAATATTAATGTTGAAAGAGAAACCCTTTGAGAACGTAATCACTTGCAGCTAGACAATCATTTTATTGTGGACCATACATTCCGGGGACGGAACACTTGCAGAGAGAGTCCAACTTAATACTAACAAAGAAAAACTAGCGGACATTGTATCAAATAAACATAATAAATAACTATAATAAATATCTCAATATTACGCATGCATAGCAAAATCGTAAGTCCTGCCATTCGAGAACGTCACCAGCTTTTTTGAGAGTCGACAACTATCTTAGAGAACACAACTAGCCTGTGATTCCGAGCCTCAAACCAGGTATTCGGAGAGTCAATCCGCTGAGCAGTATTGCCAATACACACCGTAATTTACGGAATGAATTATACAGCGGGGCGACTAACACTTGTAGAACATTACCTATTGGTGTAGCGTCAAGCTTCGTACAAAAGACATTACCTCCCGAAAACCTAACACGTTGTATTGAGTGTATAACTTCGTGTTTCGACTAATAAATTAGTATACATATTACTGGCAGGCACCTCAAATTTATGTATAAGTGAGAAGATCGTGAGTCAACAAGCTGCAGAATGCTACCATCATTTTTGCGGGTCGCACAGCTTTCTCACCAGCTTCTACTCTCTTGTTATTTTGAGAGTCAAGCCAGGTATTCCGGGAGTAAATCCGCAGTACAGAATTGGCAATGGACACCGTAGTTCTCGGTACTACTATTCAAGTAGAGAGTGACATCGTTTATGAACGTTACCACTTTGTATAGAGTCAAGTTTCTTACCGAATACCACACCATCCGTGAACCAATGCCGCTGTATGAGTGTCTACCTTAGTTTACAAGGAATCAAAAAAGTGAACATCTTAGCAGGCATACACTTTAATTTCATGTACGAATAGGACGATCGAGAGTCAAACCGGTCGAGAACTTTACATCCTACTTCGAGAGCTGAAGATCTAAGTCAACAGCTCCACCTGCCCTGCGATTCCGAGAGTCAATCCAGATATACCGGGAGTAAATCGGCTGAAAAGTATTGACAATGGACACCTTGTTTCACGGTATGAATATTAAGGTATACAGAAATATCAGTCGGATTATCTCAATAACCGGTCAGGTTCTCGAAAGGAGTATGCCTTCGGTGACAAATTTGACCCATGAAGGGAACTTATGTCGGTTACCTCCGTATGGCAACGTAGCGAAATGAAGCTTCGTCCATTGGTCTGCATAAAGGAACGGACGCCGCTCTGCTGGATCGTAGCAACGAAAGCTGACGGCACCGGCAAGAAATATCTGCCCTGAGGTGGAAGCTTGAGGCGGTCAGAATGCAGTTGGCTGCAGCAGAAGCCCACATTGCGCCTGCGGCCGCAGCTACTGGGGCCTCGAGACAAGGGACAACCAGTGGGGTATCCCGTAGAACGAAAATAGCCACGTAGTGTAAGCGGCAGAAGACGACTGGGATCTGGATTTCTGTCGGGACGTCACGTGTGGCCCCACCCACCTAGCCTAGCGAACAGACCACCCGCCGGATAGGTGACGCCTGCGCCCATGATGGAGCGGGCCATGGTGGTGGGCAGAACCACGGAAGCAGATCGTCATAATACTTAGGTGCGGCAGGTGCGAAGCATCCGCAGCGCAAGGTAAAGGTGCAAAAGGCTCCTGAACGAGTGACGATAGCCCTCATACTGATTATCCCGTTCGAAGTGGGGTATGCGAAGGCAACGGCAACCGCGTGTAGAAAAATCAATCCGTAGGACCTGTAGATTGTAGAGGTGAAGACAAGAAGTTCCGTCACCGGGGACCGAGTACATGAGTTAGGAAGCCCAGAGGCCGAGAGGACGGCCCAACGCCTAGCAGGCATAACATGGACGGCCCTGATAGGCTTGGACGTGATAGTGGCGCCGCCAGACTATACGGCTGAGCAACAGGTTTCAGGTGAAGACGACGCGAATGCCACACAAAATGGCGTGAAGGCACTGGCCAAGAAACGTGCCTGCAGCCCCTCCAAGATCAGATGCTGGGAAATCCGCACATCCCCGTCTGGTCTAGGAACGATCTGGGCCAAATTCCCCCTCGCTGCCGCCAGCACCATCCTGGACAGCGACATGATACAAGTGGGCAGCTTATCGGGCCGGTACAAGCGCTGGAGGCTCGTCGGTTCTAGCTCTTCACGTGTATAGAGGGTTCTATGGCCAGGGCACGATGGCCGACCAGCACAGATAGGGGAGCGGACTGCTTCAGATGCGGGGAACAGGAGCATTATGTGGATGGGTGTCTCGCACCGGCACTCAAGTGCCTGGTCTGTGCTGCCCATGTCCTGCAGGCCGAACACAGAACAGTAAGGCCTGCTCTCCTTCCACATCGAAGAAAACGATGAGTACAGCAGCGAAGCCAGCAGGAAGCAGATAGACTCCAAGAATGACAAGAGCGGCGGCGGTCCTGGGAGCGACCATGGACAGTGTCTAGAGTTCAACATCCTCCAGGCTAATATCAACCATATGAGAGCGATACAGGATATTTATCACAGTCGCTCGCGTAGTTGGATATCGACATGGCTGTGGCCGGCCAGCCGCACAGTGTACCGGCCATGACAATTGGTTCGAGGAGCTTCACAGTATGGTCGCAGCGGTGTAGTGGGCAACACGGGAACACCTTGGCCACACTGCAACACCGAGTGGAGAGACATGGCCTGGAGTTGTGGGGCCACCTGGTTGTACGTACGAACGGCAGTTGGATGCGAGTGAGATAGCGATGTAGTTGCATCTGTCCTAGGCAGTACCCATCCTCGGAGACGATAACACCCACACATTGGCTCGGGGCACTCCGACGGCGAACGCGAGGGGCGAGGCGTTGCTCGTCTAGGCAGTCGGACAGGAGCTTCGGCTCCTCAACCTGGGCTCTACCAATACATGCGCGAGGCCGACGGGCATGACCATCACGGACTTGTCCTAGCCTTTCCCTGCTGCCATGCAACGAGTGAAGCGTTGGAGAGTGGCCTATCAGGTGGATACCCTCAACATCCCACTCTTCATTACCATGGCGCGTTCTGCGCTAGAAACAGGAAGATAAGGACAACGTGCACTGGAGACCCCATAGGAACTGGATATAAACAAGAAGGTCTGCAGCGACGCGATGGCAGATTAGACGATTTGACGTGGAAGCCCTATTAGCCGCGGCATATGTGCAGTTATGGCCGTCTGGATCGTACTAGGAAAGCTGAGGCTCCGCTCCGCTGAGAGAGAGCACGGACCCTGATTTGTACGGCGTGTCGTCGACACCCGTCGGCGCCGATGACAATGTGGGCGGTGGCATCGATGGACCAGTCGACGGACAGGACTTCCGGGACGGACGACCTCGAAGTCAGCCGGGAGGAACTAGATCTGCTGGCATGTATACACGTGGATAGGGAGACCGCACCGAGAACGGATGGTATTCCGGGCCGTGCGTCGGCGCTCGCCCAGGGTACACTATGTGACATAACGATGCAGAAGATGAACGAATGCCTGCAGAGAGGTAAGTTTCTTATAATCTGGATGCTGGTATGTGCTGTTTTGCTCAAGAAGAGGGATAAGACCCCCGACTCCCCCAAGGCGTACAGGCGCACCTGCCTATTCAGCGAGGCTGGGAAACTCATCGAGCGGGTACTGGCGATCCGTTTGAAGAAGCACCTACAGGGGATAGGCCCAGATTTGGATGACAAACAGTACGACATCCCGCGAGCACGATCCACCTTTGGTGTCCTCAGGAGTCTCCGTTCCCTGTCGGCGGCGGTCGTACACACGGGTGGAGTCGTGTTGCCGTCGAGTTCGTTGCTTTCCGACATTATCAGATGGATGGTGATGGAGAAGAGGTCATGACGCAGGATGGCCGCACTTTGCGAGAAAGTAATGCTACACAAGGAGGCAACGGAATGTGTAAGAGCGGAAGTGGCCCCTACTCGCATTGAGAACAATGCGGTGGAGAGCGCGCCGTGAGTCCGCCGCTTCGCCTGCTGGGAAATAACCCAGAGTGTAGGGCTCTGGTGGAAGGAATTGCGGGACAGTCTCTGTCCTACGGTAGCCAGCCGCTATAGCGAACTGCTGGTGATTACGTGGCAGCCCGACCGTCTCGGAGGCCGCGGTTGAGATGGACGGCGTCGCGTAGTGATCGCGCGGCGCCGTTGAAGACACGACAAAGCAGAGTACCGAACAAGAAAGTATACAATAGAAGAGGTCGGACTACCTGATCGTCTCGGAGGTCACCGGAAGACCGTGGTGACCTGCGCCTGACTTCCCCATCGCCAGTCAGTCTTGGGAATTTCATGATGAAGATATAATATAGCTGGTTGCGTAGTGTCAGGGTCATTTAATGCACTACATCAGAGTTATTACTTCAACAGGCTATATAATTATTTTATAGCCTGGCATTTCGCCGTGAATATTAGCGATACAGGCCCAGTATAGCTATTACCTTCAACTCGGGATATAGTAATTCCAGGCCCGACCCGCGGAGCTGTTCCATGTACTTAATCTGCGCTGCTTATGGCGGTGTCTCATAAATGGCCTATTCCTTCGCGGATCGTGTAACAAATTGCCGCGTATTCTCGAAGCCCTGAAAAGTAATATCGCGGGAGATGATATGGGGAACCGCTGATGTTCCGTTATTCTTTGGCCTTCTCCGTTCTCCGGCGACGGAACGATCCGAAAGAGGACGGGGTGCAGACCGGCAAGGAACAGACAGTCGGGCACATAATTCACCAACGCCAAGTCCGAACGTACGACGAGAAGGCTGGAAAAACTTCGCCGTGAGGCATAGGTATATTCGAGCTGCCATAACTTCATCGGCCGACAAGGCAAACGTAATTTCTAAGTGTAAAACTCCATGTAGTTTTGCGGCATGGCAATCTTCACGCGCATCTGTTTTTTCTTCGGGGTCTTAAATCTTCCCCGGGAACGGGTTTCATGCATATCCAGGGCTGCCTACGCCGCTACCAAACCGCGCAAACCGTCCGTTTCCCGCTCGGCTACGTGGCCGAAGCTACTCGCGGGACACGTTTTATTCGGCGAACCTTCGCGCAACTGATACACAACGCGCCATATGCATTGGCACGCCCCACATAACAAAAGGATCGGACTGTCTCTAAAAGCTTAATATGCTCGATCCAGCTATATATACCGGTAACAAAGTTTTAATGACCCAAGTTTTTGCTGCCTAAGAGCAATCCTCCACGCACGCTCCGCGGCGATTGCCGCCATGTTTCCGACGGAAGAACTGTTGTAGTATAAATATAAAACCGTAATACTATAATCCGCATATTCGGCGATATATATGCAAGCGTCGGCATCAATCCGGAAAATTTTACGCTCAACACATCGCGAGGTAGGTTTTGACATTATGCAGATTATTCGAACGAGTATTTCATCTCATAATCAAGAATTTACGTATTCATTCGCGCAAACTCTCGACGTACTGCTCCACTGACCCTCAAATCTAAATGCGGCCGTACACTTGGTCCAAGTGAAAAAGCAGGATACCAAACAAGGCAAAACAGATCGCGCGACAATCGTTTTGTTCCCAATTAAAGGGCAGTCAGAATTGAAGCACCGTTTATTACGACACCGCGAACCAAATGAGAGTTGAAGGATGCTTTGAGCGGACTCGCGCCCAACCATTTAGATGCAAGATATCGATGGTACATACTCAATATCGAGTTTAAATTTTAGTAATTTATTATCATGTATCTTCGCGTTTATACAACTTTTCTCCTGTTCTCCTCACTTTACTGGAATTATCATATTGTTATATATTTTACATTACTTCGCTGTTATTCCTTGACTGAGTGAGGACAAAACGCGTTGCTCTGTTGCGCAAGTGGATATGAAGATCTGTAAAGAATCTGTGCTTTAGAGTCGACTCCAGGGATACGAGTTCCTTAACACTCCCATTCAATGCATCGAAGCGCCGTTGGTTCAGCTTACCATTCCGTCATTTGTATCGGAGAATGGGGCGGAATATGTAAAAGACATTTTTCGCCATTGATCAAGGACAAGCTATTAACGCGCATTATTTGCTCGCACGAGCGAGGTGAAAAAATGCGTATTCAGACGTTTGACGCGATGTTAAATTGAACGAACAGTACTCGGACAATGGCTCGTTCGAGATTCCAATTTGCAACCACCCACCAGAATGCCAATCGAATTCCCCCTCTTAATTACTCGCAATAACATTACTTAAGCTGTACTCGAAGCCGAAGAAGGGAGCGAAGGAACGTGATTTGTCACGCGGAATGGAACGCGCTGAAAAATCGTCGCGATTTAAGTTTCCGCGTTAATTGCTCGCCTCCTAAATGTTAGAAAGAGTCCGCACTATAATATACAGTGCGTTGCGAATTGTAATAAGTACTCTGTGCCTTGGTTGGCCCATGCCAGGGGGGAGGTGGATATATCTCTCGAGCGACGAATCATCCGAGACCGTAAATGAATGAACGATGAGTTTTCGGCATGCAATTCTAGCGACATGACGGAATGACAGAATACCCATTGCACTGGTCGCGAGTGTTTATCTTTTGAATATCGATTGCCGTGATGTCTGTTCCGAACAAGTGATGATGGCGAACCGAACCGAAGGACAAGGACACTGGGAGTGTTGCTCCAACAATGGAATGGCATGTCGATTCACGCGTTACATTCCAGTAATAGCCTTGAATCCCCTTTGCCAGACTAACAGACTAACAGGCAAGCGCGTGACCCACTATTCGGAATATATCATTAGAAAATGCACCCGCGGTTTAAAACTTTTGTTTGATCAAATGTGCAGAATTGTTCCTTTGATTAGAGACCCCCTTTCTCTGCCCATTTGCATGTCCTGGGTACAATGCCTTGCTTGCTATTGTGTGCATGTTCCCCCCCCCCCCTGGCTTTCAGCTTCCTTTGTCACGAAATTGCCCCTCGATTTTCAATATTCCAATATTACCGTGATACCCAGATGCGGAACCTAAATTTGCGTATACAAACATAACCAGTTTCGATTATTCGTAACTCCGAATAGGCAATGATAAGTTCCGGACTCATTTCCCTAACTTTATAAATAAGCACGAACCTTCCAGCTTCATGTGGAATAATTCCTATCCGAAGATTCGCAATCTATTTGTAGTTCCATCGATAAACAGCCATATATGAGGGTCGAATATCGAGAATAGAAAATTAGAAGGATGAAGATAGAATTTTCGTATAGTCAGGTTGGATTTCTATTGGCATTTCAATACTATTTTCAGGCGGAAATACGTGGCAAGTATTGAAATAAAATATAAACGGGTGGCTCTTCAACCTTGGTGGAAGAGACCCAATCTAGAAGAAACTAGGTTTCATGTATTAATACTTATTCCGTAAAGTAAGTGTAATACAGATATTGAATAGTTTAAAAAATTTAACGTA
>NIJG01000306.1:7651-32765 GCA_002201625.1 Euglossa dilemma | reverse complement strand
TGTTCGTACCGAGTTGTTCGACTTATTTCTATGCAATATCCGAGCAAGGCTTATTTACAGCAGATCGTTGTATCGGATACGCGTGGATGCTGTGTAAAAAGATAGTCGCCAGTAATTAATCACGGCCGATGGATACAAGGAGGTAACAGCGGCTCATCCGTGAGGGACGATAAAACGGGAAAGGCTGGAAATTCGGTGGATCCACAGGTCGGAAAATATAATTTGTGTAGGGAACGAGCGGTCAGGATCACGCGCTGAACGCGGCGTAATTTTATTCGCTAACCGATGTAATTTTGCTCTCGATCGCGATAACGGTGATTCCAAACTCGCGGCAATGAATTATCTACGGCTGTTGTGGAGAAATAAACGCCGAGCGGAAAAATGACGCTACTAAGTCGACCGCCGAGAACCGGACCAGGCATTAAGCGAAATAATCCGTTTCGTCAAATTCCATTCGTTCACAAATTTCGCCCCCTCATTATAATCACCCGCGAGACGTTCGATGCGTCCCTGCTTTCTGCGGACATGTAACCGACCAGATTGCATTCAAACGCCAAGATACCGAAAATCGATAAAACCGCTTTCGCTTACTTGGCTCTCCGAAAAATTCCGGCTATGTTGCGCGTTAGATGGATACCCATCGCTTCTTTCGTTATTGATATTTTCACGGGCAAATCTCTCCGGGGCCAAACCGTTTCGTGAAATCATCCGACGGATGTTTCCACCATATTTCACCGCGCGACTTCGATGGAATAATTTCGTTTTGAAAACCATCATGGTAAGAGATTGTATAAGGTGGCGAGCTATGTCAATTGGAGTTTGCCAAGAGCATGAGAAATCAGGAACTGCAATTAAATGTTGGAACGCGAGAGAAGAAAGCAGGATTTGGAAATCCGTCGTAAGTCCAACATGGAACGCGAGTATATGGTCCGCGAATTTTGGGATCGTAACGAATTTTCTAGATTACGTGCAATTCGTTCGGGGACAGTCGCTAATATTATTCGAAATATTCGAAATATCAAGGGACAATGAATAGAGACGACAGAATGGATGCTGGAAAGAGAAAAAGTAATTGGATGCTGAAGACGATAAAATTGGACGTCAAGAGTAAAAAATGTTAAATAAATTTGTTATGGAGCTGAACGTAAGTGGCGTAGACACTCGCAACCTCGCTTCGGACACCTAGCCATCCATGGATGAAGGAAATTATGTTATCCCTAGTAGGTCGAACCGTCAAATGACCCAAACCGCTTCGCGACGTTCCCTGTATAGCCATATATGCGCCGAAAATCGATTATTACTATTCCGTTGTAATAGTGGATAAATTATTAATTCTTTCACTTTCGTTATAAAATCACGTCGCCTACAGCCTCGTAGTCTTTTTCATTCTCGTTCGCGGGAATAAGCTACGCCATTAATAGCTAATGATTGATTAATATTTCTATTTCTATTGCAAATCCGCGACTCGGGCAATTTAGCTTGGAAAATTTTAATTTCTTGCTGATATTATACTCAACAATTTGTACATTTCTTTAAATTCTTATCGCATCGGCGTTTCCAGTGTTTATATTGCGACGGCAAAATTGGATCATTTGTCAATTTTCCATTTTTGATGCGTATCTATGTCTGGATTTTAATATTATCGATAAATCCAACAGCTCGCCTCCTGCAATCGCAAAATTTTCATCAAATGTGCACGTTAAACACAAGTGAATACTTAATTTCAGGACCGCCGGCCTATTGAGGCCCATGTACGTACACAATTTTACTATTTTTTTCCGAATGACAAGCTTCGAAATATCAAACCGTTCCTGCAAAAATTCGTATTTTAATTAAGTACGCTGTAATCGGTACTTTATTCTAACGCAGTGTCAAAGTAGTCATACATCTCCAGAAAACGCGGAAATATTTCTTCTGCGTATATATCCCATATCCGTTTGAAGATATGCATTCTTCTTCATTCCTGTTAAAACATCGCGTCTCAACAGAAACGAATTGACGCCATAACTACGAATTTGTAACGACTACCGTACCATAATACACATTAATGCCGACCATTGTTTGATTACGACAATTTTTCGCATCCGTGAAACGCAATTGCAAGCATGAGAGCTCTAGAACAAGTTCATTTATACTACTTCAAACTCAATATTTACCCCTTTCCAACCATCAAACACACACCGTGAGGTTATTTAACTCTCGATTCTTTATGCCCCTGTTACATCGGAAATAATTGAAGCGTCCCACTCGAACCTGCACAGGGTATATACCCCAGAGAAAAAGGCGAAATAAAACGAAGGAAAACGGAGAAGAAAGGAGGTGAAGTCAAACAAGCTCGGATAAAAGCTGAACCCAGATGCCACAACTATCAGAATGTCTGATTCTGTGAAAAGCTCTGTGGGAGAGAGAGAAAGGGTGAGGATGACAAACGGTGCTGGATATCCAGGAGGTGCAGAGTCGATGACGCTGCGTGTTCTTTAGCTCGGTTTCCACAGACAATTTGACGCTTACCCGTGGAATTCCTGACAGATGCGGATCTCATTTACCCTGGCGGGCTCGGCTCCGGTTCACGTGCCCCTCCGCGAATATCTCGCAGACCACGAGATCGCTGGTTCCATAGTAAATTCGGATCGCAAATTGTCTCTCTTGCTCGAATTTCAATGCATTAGACCGTTCTTTTATTTTCGAAAGTCGAGCACGCTATTTCGCAGTCGATACCGATATTATCTATTTACCCCAGTCATAGCAGCGACATCGCCATGTTGCAGCGACTTCGCCGTGTACCAGCGGTCCCTTCGTCCCCATCCCTTGTTCCTCTTGAATTAATCGCGATAGAAGCTCCGATTGCTTGCATGCACCGTTGAAAATACGGCTAAATGATGCCCACGAGCACCGAATAACTTTTGGGCCTTGAAACTCATCGAGACCGATTTGAAAAGGCGGTGGTTTCGATTAGGCGTAATGCCAAATGGAAGATAATCGGGAGCTTCTTGCTAAGTCTAGGCTGTACCGATGGGAACACGGAGCAATTCACCAGCTCATTACGATTTGCCTCGCGAGTGGTAATTACCATGGCGTTATGAATCATCGTGTTAATCACGCTCTGTGACGTCGAGATTAATAAGCTTGTTTGGGTTAATTATAATTTTGAAGGGGGCAAGAAGCTTCGATTTCGCCCCTGTCTGGCGATATTACAATGATTAATTCAGGGAACTAATCTGGCGGACCTGCCGGTGATGCCATCACGCCGATTTATCCCACTCTTATGAATTAACTCGGTGTAAATCCTCAAGCTGGTAGCTCGTTAAGTGGAGATGTACTCCATCTCTGTCATTTAGCCGTTGTAAGGAAAATGAAGGGGGCGATTGAGGCTGGAGAAACGTGCTATCGAAAATAATCGACCATTTTGAACGATTGACACGCGATGCGGTAGAATGGCTCCGACCAGAGGCAGAATTATCCGGACTCTGTGAGAGTTTGCGAATCCTCTATATTCCCTGGTACCATCTAGCCGAAATTACAAGAGTCCAGGAGGACTTCCGGACTAGCCTAGAAGTCTCGGGATTACTTCCGCATCTTCGAACTTCGTCGAATGTTCTCGGCTATCGATGAATTTTCACACTCTTCCCGAGTGCCTAACCTTTCCGTCCTAGCCTAACCCGAGGTCCCACACGCGAGTACCTGAGAATCCCGGGTCTTCGGAGACAGCCTGATTACTCTAACCAAACGAACCGTCGATGCTCTCGGAATTCTCTGTGACAGAAATTACGTAGTATACGTCGCGATTGCTCAGGTCCCTGGACAACTGAGGAGATGATAGACTAGTATCATTAATGATATATTGAATATTCCCAAATTATATGAAATGCTTAAGTAATAATGCATACAATAATTCTAATTAACATTAGAACTATCCACATGTTGCCTCCACTTAAATTCGATGTGCTGATACAACATAATCGAATGAACGTAATTGAAAAAGACGAGTGTAAAATATGGTGCTCCTATCGGAAGAAGAATCGACTTATATACAAGTCTTGTATACAAAATGTAGCCGCCTATATCCGATGGTTCGAAATAAAAAAATTTCCAAACTAGTATTTAAGTAATACTACATTCTTATCGAAGCAGTATTATGTTTAATATTCATAATGGTAATTATGCATACTAGCAATTAAGTTCATATATAATTCAGGCTATGTAGTATTACGAATTATACCATAAAGTTAGGAAAGTGAAATTAAATCATAGCGAGACATTATATTTCCCCTGATGCAGGATTTTTTAATTGTTTCATTATCAATGGTTCTATGCTTCCATACCCACGAATAAGTAAACACCTATTTCGGAACGAAATGTGGTCCTCTATTTGTTGAGCTACATAATATCATATATAAATGAAAATGTAAAATATTGATAGAGGAATGGTATAATGCCTCTCGGAGTCATGTACCTAGTTGAAGGCTTAATATAATTCTAGGTAGGGCGAAGTGAACCTTTTACTTTCTGCTACAATACAGCTGGTTAATTTTAGGAGGGTAAGGTCTTCTGCAAAACGTCTGACTTTCTAGGGATTGGTAATGTTCTCAAACGATTTGATGCTCCACTTTAATATTCATACCGCGAATTATGGGTTTATTGTCAATACCGTTCAGCGGAGTTACTCCCATATTACATGATTTGACTATCGGAATCGCAGGATAGGTGAAGTTACTGACCTAGCAGTTCGACTCTCAAGGAAGATGGTAATGATCTCGAACGGTTTGCCCATCGTTATCATAATTGATACATGAATTTAATGAACCGCCAATAAAATGTACACTAATGTGATTCCCTGAATCCGCAGTTGTTCTCTCGATACGGCGATGTAGCTTCTCGGACGGTAAGGCTATCGGTAAGAAGTAAACGAATAGGTTATGTTCTACGATGGCCTGACGGCCTGCTTTAATAAAGAAACAGTAAATTGAGGTGTCTATTGCCAATACTGTAGAGCGGTGTTATTCCAGGATAACCCGGTTTGCCTCGCCGAATCACAGGTGACGGGAATCTATTGACATAGCTGTTCGTCTCTCATAGAAGGTGGTAACGTTTTCGAACGGTTTGACGCTCGAGTTTTTAATGCATACATGATGTTAAGGTGCCCGTCACTGAAATGAATACTAATTTCTTTCTCTGAACACGAAGTTATACTCTCGATACAACGGGTGAGTTTCGCGATAGGCACGGCCTACTCTAGAACGTTTTACTTTATAGCAATTGTTATCGTTCTGAAACGGATTGGCGCTCTACGATAACATTAAAACGGAGAATTAAGGTGTCTATTGCCAGTACTGTTCGGCGGATTCGCTCCCGGTGTACCTGGTTGACCCTCGGAGTCGCATGACAGGTGAAGCTGATGACTTAGCCGATCGACTCTCATAGAATGCAGTGCCGCTCTCTAACGGCATGACAGTCGATCTCCTAATTCATTCATGAAATTAGGGTGCCCGTCACTAAGATGTACTGTCATTTCCTTCTCTGAACTCCATGTTATACACTCGATATAGCAGGCTAGCTCCTCGGAATGTAAGGCCTTCGTTAAAAAGTTAGACTCAATACTAGTATGTAACGTTGTACAACTGAGTGACCCTGCACCATAATATTTATTCCGGAAAGTTGGGTTTTTATTCCCGATACTCTACAAAGTATTTACTTCCATAATACGTGGTTTGACTCTCGGAATCACAGGAATAGTGAAGCTATTGATTTAGTCGTTCTACTCACAAACAATGTGCTACCGTCCTCTAACGGTTTGGCTCTAGTGTTTGTTATCCATATATGAAAATAACGTGTCCGTCTGCTAAAATGTATACTAATTTGCTTCCGTGTACATTAAGAAAGGCACTCGCTGAAGCGGGTTAGGATCTCTTAACGAAACGTACTCGGTGTATAGAATGATATTATACGAATTGGTAACGTTCTCTGTCGGTTTGACTTCCTACTTCAATAATCATACCGTCAATTAAGGTGTATATTGTAAAACTGTTCTGCGGATTTACACCCGGAATACCTCATTTGTCTCTAGGAAATTTGTAATTGGTGAAGATATTGGCAGAGCCGTTCGGCTCTCAAGAAAGTGCTAACTTTCTCGAACGGATTGACATTCGATCTTCCTATTCATAATGAAATTACAGAGCCCTTCTCTATAATTTTTACTAATTTGATCGTCTGAACACGAAGTTACACTATCGATACAAATTGTTAGTTCATCGGAGGGTAGGATCTTCGCCGAAGCGATTGAATTAATTCCAAATGGAAACACTCTCAAACGGTTTGCTCCTCTACTTTAATACTCAATTCGTGAATTGAGGTGTCTGTTGCCAACACTGTTTAACGGTTTAATTCCTGGAATACATGGTTTGACGGTCGGAATCACAGGAGAGGCGAAGCTTTAGACTTAGCCGTACGAGTCTCGAACAAGGTGGTAACTGTCTCGAACCGTTGGTCTCTCTATTGCGATATTTATCCATGGAATCGTGGAGCTTCTCTGCTAGTATCTCTACTAATTTGCTTCCGTGAACGATTAGCAAGACGCACGCTACAGAGGGTTAACTTCTCGGAATGTCAGGTCTCCGGGAAAAGGAATGACTTTATACGTATTGGTAATGTTCGCCGTCGGCTTCACTCTCTACGATAATATTCATACTGTGAAGTAAGGTGTCTATTAACAAAACTGCTATGCTGATTTACTACCGGAATATCGGGTTTGAATTTCGGATCCACAGAATATGTGGAGTTATTGACTTTGTCAATCGATTCTCAACGAATGTGGGATCGTTCCCGAACGGTGTGACTCTCGATTATTTAATTCAACCACGAAAATATGGTGTCCTTCTACTAAAATGTCAACTAATTTGTCAGCGTCTGCGCTAAGCATGACACTCACTAGAACGTGATCGGCTTCCCGGAAGGTTAGGCCACCGTTATAGATCTTCACTCTATATTAGTACGTAACGTTCTACAAGGGATTGACTCTATACATTAATATTTATACCGTGAATAAATATGTCTATAGCCAATAATGTACATGGCGCATACTCCCGGCGTACTTGGTCTGACATTCGGAATCACACGATAGGTGTAGCTATTGACGTAGACGTTCGACCCTCACAGAAGGCAGTAACGTTCCCGAACGGTCTGACACTCGATCTTCTATTTTATACATGACATTAATATGTCCGTCACTAAAATGTATACCAATTTTCGTCTATGAAAACGAAGTTATGCTCTTGATTCAGCGGGTTAGTTTCACGGAAGGTAAGGCCATCGGTAAAATTTGGATTATATAGTAATAGGTAAGGTTTTCAAATGCACCGACGCCATACTTTAAAATTAGATCCGTGAACTATGGTGTCTAATGCTATTACTGTTCAACGGATTAACGCCCACAGTACCTAGTTCGACTCTAGAAATCATAGTATACGTGAAGCTTCCACCAAAGCGGTTCGATTCTCAACTGAGGTGGTAGCGTTCTCGTACGGTTTGACACTCGACCATCTAATTCATACATCGTATTAAGGTGCGCGTCTCGAAAATGTCAACATATATGTTTCCATGGTTATTGTATATTCATATATATAATAATCATATATATGTATTCCCTTCAGCGGGTTGGACTACTTTGGAGGTAAGGCGATTGTTCACGAACCGTTTGGCCCGTTGAAGGCATAATGATCACGAACCGTTTGGCCCACTATCTACTAATTCATGCATGGAATTAAGGTGCTCGTGACTAAAACGAATACTATTTCGCACCTCGAATCATGATATTATACTCTCGATTCAACGGGTCAGTTTTTCGGAGTGTAAGGCATTCTGCAACAAGTTTGGCCCTACACGAATGGGTAGTGTTCAACAATGGCTTAATGGCCTGCTTTGATATTCAAATCGTGAATTAAGGTGTCAATTGCCAATACCGTTCAGCGGATTTACTTTGGGATTACCAGGTTTGACTGTCGGAATCACAGGCCCCTCAGGGGCGGTGGGTGTCCTTGGTCATCCACAATACGGACATAACGACCCCGAGGTAATCGAGACATGCTCATACCGTATACCTGTGGTCATGTTTCGCAGGAATGGTGGTCTGCCCTTTATCAACTGTACCGCGAGGATGACAACCTCTATAAAAGTCCCTTCATCTACAGGGCTATGGTGCGCGTCCCTGGGGTACCACCCCGTACCGATGCACGGGGAGGTGGTTGGTGAGTGCACCAGCCTGCGAGCGACCCCCTCTAAACACCTGGCGTCCTTTCTAGTGTAGAAGGCTTCTCCCCGAGATTGGCGTCACCCGGGGAGTGACCTGCTTTCGTCCCCTCTCGTCGGATTAATATGGAGACGAAATTTGTAATTCTTTGGAATTTGGGGGGTGATAAGGTGCTGGTAGTGGAGGGGACTGATTCGAAGGAGATGGCACGGAGCTCGACGGCGCCGGGCGGTCGAGGCGGGCTTTCGCGAAGCGTTAGCTCTGCTAAGATGACGCGTGTATGTATGGAAAGAGGGAATGAGGGTGAATGTGAGAAGAATGAAGTGTCCATGATGAGAGTGGTGGTTGATCGTTTGAGTAAGTATCTCCTTACGGAGAGTAGCCGAGTACCAAAAGTAACGGCTGAGTTTGTGTTGTCTTGTGTGGCTGAATATGAGGAATCCATGATGAGGATGATTGCGAGAAATGAAAGACTGTGTGGACAGCTGGATAAACGGCCGAGGTGCCGACATTTGCAAGTGTGACTGGGAAAAGTGTGACTGGTAAAAAGGATGCGGTGGGTGTAAGAAGAATGCCTGTGAAAACTTATGCTATTGTTGTTAAAACAAAAGATGATGTAGTGAAGATGAGTAGCGAGGAGGTGAAAGAAAAGGTTATGAAGAATGTGAGTGTAAGTCTAGATGTGCGTGTACGTGCGGTGAGGAAAACGACGAGTCTGGGCCTCGACATAGAGTCTACAAGTGAGAGTGATCTCAGGAAATTGAGGGAGTGTAAGAAGTTCGGGGAAGTCGAATTGAGAGTTGAGTCACCACGGAATATCGTTCCCAAGAAAGTGGTCTTTGATGTAGAGAATTCAATGACAAATGAGGAATTCTTGGATGAGTTGTTCGCCAGAAACGTGAAGGCTGCGGGAGTGCCAGAGGGTGATTTCAAAAATAGGGTCCGATTAGTAAGCCGTAAGAATCGAAAAGGAATGAATGTAGGGGACGTATGTATTGAGCTAACGAAGGGAATGTTTGACACTCTACTGCGTGAGGGGAGTGTTTATGTGAAATGAAGGTGTTGCATAGTGAAAGAATGGGTAAATGTGTTGAGATGTTACAAGTGTCTTGCCTTCGGGCACATGATGCGTGAATGCCAGATGAAGGAGAGGCTATGCCAGAAATGTGGAGAAAGCGGACATGTGAAGGACGCGTGCAAGAAGGCCGAGGTATGCAGAAATTGTAAAATCAAGGGGCAAGACGCGGGCCCCTCGCTTCTGTCACCAGTGTGATCGGAGTATGCGAGGATGTACGCAAGGGAAAATACGCGGATTAGCAATGACTAACACGGGTCTTAGTATGATTCAGCTGAATTGCCAACGTGCGTATGGAGTTATGTGTGATTGGAGTCAGATAATGTGTGCGAATGGAGTGACTGTTGCTCTGCTGCAGGAGTTGTATGTTTCCAATGGACGCGTCTGTGAAATACCGAGTGAGTGACCGGTGTGTGTGTGTGCGAGGCTGATCCTGGCAGGACAGCAATGGTTGTGTCTGCAGCGAGTGTAGAGTCGCTCTGTGTTAGCGACAATACGAATGAGTATGGTGTGTGTGTATAGATGAAGGGGGATGTCGGGGAGATGTATGTGGTGTCCATGTACTTCCGACACGGCCAGGATATCGAGCCGTATCTGGGGTACATGGAAAGAGTGCTTAAGTTTGTATGTGGGAAGCATGTGTTGTTCGGCATGGATGCGAATGCCGCCACCCCTTGTGGTTCAGCAGGAGTGGGGGCCGTAGTGCAGTGAGTGAAATGCGTGGGCGAGTGCATGAGGAATGGGTGTTAGTAAAACGAATGGTCGTGCTGAATGAGCTGAGCGTATGGTGTACGTTTTCGGGTACGAATGGACAGAGTGACATTGATGTCACTCTGGTTAATGGTGTGCCAGCCAGGTGCCGGTTTGAGAAGAAGGTAAAGCATGCATGGGGAATGAGCGATCACAATGTGATCCTTATTAGCATATCTGGAGCGCCTGATGAGAATGCGTCAGAGATATGCAAGAGATGGGTGTGTAAGGGTGTATGCTGGGAAAAATATATGAATGATTTAGTGGAGTGTGCGAAGGAAAGTGGTGTGAATGTACTGGAAGGTGCAAGCGTGGCCCGTTTGATTGATGAGTTTACTTCATGGATCCATGTTGCGAATGCGATGCAAATGAAAGAGAGAAAGCGCTGGTGCGACATGAGGATTGTATGGTGGACGAGTGAGTTAAAGAAAATTAAGCGAAAGGTGAGAAAATGTAGGTGTATGTACCTGCGTGCGAGAAATAGAAGAAGGGAGAATATGCATGAGCGCTTGCGTGAGTATAGGGATATATTGAATGAATATAAGCGTATGTTAAAGAAAGAGAAAGAGGACAGATGGAGGCGATTCGTTAGCGAATCGTCCAACATGGATCCATGGGGCCCTGTTTACAGGGTTTGCAGAGGTAAGACTGGGAGAGAGAGACAGAGTTCTTTAAATGTTCGGGGAGTGACTCTGTCCACGTGGAGTTATTGTGCGAGGGCGTTGTTGGAACGTTTCTTCCCAGCTGCAGGAATGACTGTGAATCAGGAGAAGGGGAGAAGGAAAGCTACTGCCGAATGCTTTGAGTAGGAGGAAGTGGATGAGGCGATTGGAAAAGCGAATAAAAGGAAGGCACTCGGCCTAGATGGTGAAAGTGCAGAGATGTTGAGGGCTGTGTGGAAGGCCATTGCTGGATGGTAGAAGCGCGTGTATGATGCACGCTTGTCCGAGGGATATTTTCCCGCTGCATGGAAGAAGGCTGTGTGATTGCTCTACCAAAGCCCCCGTTGAAACTGCGATCGGACACTGCGTCTTACAGACAGATAAGTCTGCTGTCTGTGCTGGGTAAGGCGATGGAACGAATGATGGTTGCGCGATTGGAACGACGCGTGGAAGGTAGCATGAATGAGTCCCAGCATGGATTTCGCGCGGGCCGATCGACGGAGACTGCATGGAATAGCGTGAAAGAATATGTGGATGGTAGTGAATGTAAGTATATTTTGGGTGTGTTTGTTGATTATACGGTAGCGTTCGGCAACTTGGAATGGATAAGGGTTTTCGATCGGCTGGAGAAAATTGGCTGCCGCGAAAGGGCTCTGTGGAGGACCTATTTCAGAGGCAGGACGCATATGTGGTTGGTGTAAATGAAGTCGCATGGAGGATTGGTGAGCGCGCTGCCCGCAGTGGTCCATTTGTCGTCGTCGGTTCATCTGGAACCTAATGATGGATGGGCTCCTGTGGCGGCTGAGTGACTGAGGCTGCAAATGTGTTGCGTATGGTGATGATTTGTGACTGCTTGTTGAGGGACAGAACCGAGTGGAAGTGGAGTGAAAGTGATCGGAGTGGATGGAAATTGTGTGTGAATGGGGTGAGAGTGTGGGGGCCTCCATGTCTGAAGGCAAGCCGGTTATGATGTTGTTGAAAGGGAGTATGGCTGGAAGTAGAAGACCAAATGTGAGAATGAATGGTAAATTAATTAAGTATGTAGAGCGAGTGAAATACTTGGGAATTTGGGTGAGTAGGCGAATGAATTTTAGAGTGCATTTGGAGTACTTGCGGAATAAGGTTGTGAATGTGAAAGGACAACTGAGGCGTGAATTGAAGTGTGAATGGGGTATGAGGAAGAAAGCAGTAAGAGTGTCATACAAAGGTTTGTTTGTGGCGTGCATGATGTATGGATCGAGTGTATGGTATGATGCGATGCAAAAGAAGTATGCGTGTGAATTGGTGAATAGATGTCAGCGTGTGCTTTTGTATGCGTGTTTGAATGTTTGCAGAACCGTTTCTACCGAGGCGATGCAAGTGCTATTGGAATCGCCACTTTGGGACCTGGTGTGCGTGAGGCGGGGAGTAATGTGGTGTGTTAGGAATGGGGTGAATGTGTGTGCAAATGATCTCGTTGGTGTGGACGAAGTAAATGGAAAGTCGTTGGATGTGTGTGACAAATTAGTGAATGCAATAGTGTTGGCAATAGAGGTGGGATGAATGTGTGAAAGGAAGAGTGACGTATGAACATATTAGGAATGTTGGATTTGCTGAAAGGAATAACTGTTTTGAAGCGAATGTGTATGCATGTTATTTGCTGATTGGACATGGAAGTATGAATGCGTTTTTGTATACAAGGGGATTGTGTGAGTGTGAACGGTGTGCTTGTGGGGCGGTGAGAGAGAACTGGGTGCATGTGTTATCCGAGTGTCCTTTGCACAATGACCTCAGAAAACTGAGTGAATGTGCTGTGCGTCTGAATACAGATGGAAGTGTGAATGTGGAATGTGTATTGGAAGGCAAGGAACGGTATGAATGCTTTCGTAGGTATGCAAGGTGTGTGTTTGAGAGAAGATGAGTGCATGTGGGGAGAATTTAGTTTTGAGGTGCCGGTGTGATAGGGGCGCAGGGAGGAACGGTGTGCCCTTGGGCACGCATCCGAGTCGGCCCAGCCTAGGCCGAGGCACGCAAGGGCCTCATTCATGAAGTGAGTCAATCTCGCGGTAAGTATGACCAGTATGATGACTTGCACTGGTACCGCGGAGATTGACATTGAGACCCCGGACTGGCTAATCCACTCCGGCGTAGACCAAATTGGTCGGACTCGCGCGGGCAGTGGTATAGCCCGCATCGCGTGCTAGAGGCGGTGACGTATCGGCGGGGGAGCTGAGTCCTTCCAGCTCGGGCGCCGACCTCCAGAGCCGACAGGGATGTTAGAAAGGTCCCGGCCAAACCGAGGTTGACTCGTGGAGCATGCACTCATGGGTTAATTGGTAGCTGCAGTTATGTTTTCTCCGGCAGCGCGCTGATTGAGCGTATCTCAATACCGCGCACATGGGGGCCGTGTCCATTAGGTCCTTGCGGCTGGTACGACACGTTAAATCACCGATACTAGTTGTCGGAAACACAGGATAGGTGGAGCTATTGACTTATCCGTATGACTCGCAACGGGGGTGGTAACTTTCTCGAACGGCTTGACCCTCGATCTACTAATTCATATATGAAGTTACGGTTCCCGTACACTGAAATGAATACAAATTTCTTTCACACAGCACAAAGTTATACTTTCAATACAGCGGGTTAATTTCTCGGAGGATAAGGTCTTTGGTAATACGTTTGACTTTATAGCAATTGGTTCCGCAGGCAAACGGTTTCACAGACTATCTTGATATTCAAGCCGTGAATTATGGTGTCCATTGTCAATAAATTTCAGCGGATTTACTCCAATAATACCTGGTTTGAATCTCGGAATCACAGGAGAGGTGAAGCTGTTGACTTAGCTGTGTGACTCTCGAAGAATGCGATAATGTTATCGAACGGTTTGACACTCGATCGTCTAATTCATAAACGAAATTATGATGTCCGTTTGCTGAAACGTAAACTAATTTGTTTCCCTGAACACGAAGTTATATCCATGATACAGAGGTTTATGGTCCCGCAAGGTAAGGTATCCGGTGACGGGTATGACGTTATACGGTATCGTCCTCCAGCGAATTGACTCTGTACTTTAATATTCATACTGTGAGTTTAGGTGTCTATTTCCAATACTGTTCAGTGCAGTTACTACTGGAAAAGCGGATTCGCATCTTGTTATCACAGGATAGCTGCAGACATTGACATAGGTGTTCGGCTTTCAAAGATGGTAGCAACGTTCCGGAACGCTTCGACATTCGATATTGATATTTATACATAAGCATATGGTGTTCGTCCGCTAAAATGCCTACTAATTTGTTTCCGTTCATATTCACCACGATACTCGCTACAGCGGGTTAGGTTCCCGGAGGTATGGTTTTCGATAGAAGGAATGATTTTATGCGCACTGGTAATCTCCTCCGTCAGTATGACTCGCTTCATTAATATTCATACTGCGAATTAAGTTGTCAGTTGCCAATAAACTTCAGCGTACTTAATCCCGGATTACCTGATTTGACTTTCGGAGCCACAGGAGATCTGAAGCTATTGGCACAGCCGTTCGTCTTTCACAGACGCCGGTGACGGTCCCGAACTGCTTAACGTTCTGTTCTAATATTCAAACTGTGACTTAAGGTGTTCATTGCCAATACTGTTCAGCGGATTTACTGCTGGAAAGTCAGTCTTGACTCTCGGAATCACAACTACATTTGAAGATATTGACACCGGCCTTCGACTCTCAAGGAACTTGGTAACGATCTCGAATGGTTTGGCACTCGATCTTGTAATTCATATTTGGAAAGAAGGTATGCTTCTGCTATAATGTTTACTAATTTGTTTCAGTTAACATTAAGCATGACACACGCTGCAGCATGTTAGTTACTCGGATGGTAAGGTATTCGGTTAAGAGTATGAGATTAGATGCATTTTTATTTTTCTTCCACGGTTTGACTTTGTACATTCTTATTTATACCGTGAATGAAGGTGTACTTTTCCAATACTGTCTTGTTCGTTTTCTCCCGGAATACCTGGCACGCCCCTCGGAATTACAGCATAGGTGAAACTACTGACTTAGCCGTTACACCCACAAAGATGATAGTAACGTCCTCGAAAGGTTCGATCCTCCATCTAGTAACGCGTACATGAAATTAAGGTGCCTGTGACTGAAATGACTACCAATTTCTTTCTCTAAGCACGAACTTATCCTCTCGATGATGCCGGAGAGGTTCGCGGAAGGTAAGGTCTTCGGTAAGACGTTTGAGTTTATATCAATTTGCAACGTTCTCGAACGGTTTATCGCCCTATTTTAGTGTTCAAATCATGAATTAAGGTGTCTATTACCAGTAATATTCGGTGGATCAAATCATAGAATACATGGTTTAGCTCTAGGTATCACAGGATGCTCGAAGCTATTGATTTTGCCGTTCAATTCTCAAGGAAGGTGTTAGCGTTCCAGAACGGTTTGACTATCGATTTTTCTATTAATACATGCGCACTTGTAACAGATGGGATACCATAATTTCATGTATGGATTGGAATATTGGGGGTCAAACCGTTCGAGATCGTTACCACTCCCGTTGAGGGACGAACGGCTAAATCAATAGCTTCACCTACCCTGCGATTCTATGAGTCAAACCGTCATATCGTGTGTAAATCGGCGGCAATGTATTGGCCATAGCCTCCCTATTTCACGGTATAGGTATCAAACTACGCAATCAAGATTATTGGCAATAGACACCTTAATTCACGGAGTGTATATTGAAATAGAGCGACACACTGTGTGAGAACGTTACTAATTGCCATAATGTCAAACGTTTCACCGTATGCCATACCGCCCGAGAAGCTTACCCGCAGTATCGACAGTGTAGCTACGTGTTTAGGGAAACACATTAGTAAACATTTTAGTGACGGGAACCTTAATTACATTATGAATAAGAAGATCGAGGATTGAAGCGTTCGAGAACATTACCACCCACTTTGTGAGACCAGCGGCGGCGTCAATAGCATCACTTATCCAGCGATTCCGAAAGTGAAATCAGATGTTCAGGGAGTTAACGTGCTGTACACTTTGGGCAACAGACACCTTAATTCGAGGTGTGTATATTATAGTAGAGCATCAAATCCTTTGAGAGCGTTAACAATTGGTACAAAGACAAACAATTTACCGAAGGCCTTTCCTACGGTGAACCTATTCCACTGTATCGAGAGTACAAGTTCATTTCAGAGAAACAAACTAGTATTCATTTCAGTGACACGCACATTAATTTCATGAATGAATAAGAAGATTGAGGGTCACACCGTTCGGGAACGTTAGTACCTTCTCTGAGTGTCGAACGGCTCGGTCACTAGCTTCACCTATCCTGTGATCCCGAGAGTTAAACCAGGTATTCCTGGTGTAAATCCGCAGAACAGTATTGGCAATGGACATCTTAATTCACGGTGAGAATATTAAAGTACACAGTCAAACCGTTGGAGGGTATTACCAATTGTAATAAAGACGAATTTTTACCGGACACATTACCCTCAGAGAACACAAACCGCTGTAGCAAGTATCTTTCTTACTGTTCACGGAAACAAGTCTGTAGACATGTTAACAGACGCACACTTTACTTTCATTTATGAATGGGAGTATCGAGGGTCAAACCGACCGAAAACGTTTCTACCTTCTCCGATAGACGAACGGCTCAGTCAATAGATTCATCTGACATGTGATTCCGAGTGTCAGGCCAGGTATTCCGGGAATCATTCCGCTGTACACTATTGGCAATCGTCAGCTTAATTCACGGCTTGAATATTAAAGTATAGTGTTAAATCGGCGAAGAACATTACCAATTTCTATGACGACATAATATTTAATGGATGCCTTACCTTCCGAGAAAATGTCCCGTTGCGTCGAGGACATAACTCCGATTTCAGAGAAACAAATTAGATTACATTTTAGTGGTGGGCACCTTTATTTCATGTATGAGTAAGCAGTGGGAGTGTCAGACCTATAGAAAGCATTACCACCATCTTCGAGCATGTATCGGATAAGTCCATAGACTCACTTATCTTGTACTTCCGCGAATGGAACCAGGAAAGCCAGGTGTAAGTCCGCCTAACAGAATTAGCAGTAGACACCCTATTTCATGGTATGCATATTAATGTAGAGATTCATGTCGTTGGAGGACGACACACTTTGGAATATAATCAAACTTTTTCCTGATTAACGAGCCTTCCTATTACGTATCGCTCTGTATCGATATTCTAACATAATATTCGCCTTCGCAAATATGTTGGCAATTCTAACAGATGGGGTACCACATGTCATGTATGGATTTGAATATCTGGGGTCCAACCGTTCCAGAACGTTAGCACCTACTATGAGAATCGCAATGCTATGTCAACAGCTTCAACTGTCCTGTGATTCTCAGAGAGGGACCAGGTATTCTGCGACTAAACCTGCAGTACTGTATTGGAATTGGACACGCTATTTCATGTTATAAATGTCAGAGATCAGAGTTATCCCATTGTAGAACGATACCTATTTTTGTACAGTAAAACTTTTTACCGCAGGTCTTACGTTCCGAGAAGTTAACCCGCTGCACCGAGAGAATAACGTGGTGTTCAAAGAAACCAATTAGATGATATTTCAAAGACAGCCACCTTAATTACGTAGATGAATTAGAAGGTCGATTGTCAAATGTATCGGGAGCTTCACCACCTTTAATGAGATTCGATTGGCTAAGTCAATAGCTTCACATATCTTGTATTTCCGAGAATCTGACCAGGTGTGTCGGGAGTAAACCCACTGCACAGTATCGGCAATGCACACCTTAATTCACGGTTTAAATATTAAAGTAGATTGTGAAACCGTTTGGGAACGTTATCTGTTGGTGTAAAGTCAAACGCTTTGCCGAAGGCTGTATCTTCGGCGATCCTCACCCGCTCCATCGAGAGTATAACTGCGTTTTCAGAGGATCAAATTAATGAACATTTTAGTGACGGGGATCAGAATGTCACAATGAATATGGAGATCGAGGAGCAAACCGTGCATGAACTTTGCCACCTTCTGTGAGAGACAAACGGATAAGCGAATAGCACCACCTATCCTGTGTTTCCGTGAGTCAAACTAGGTAGTCCGAGTGTAAATTCCCTGAAGAGTACTTGCACTAGATACCGTAATTCGCGGATTGAATATTAAAATAGAGCGTCACACCGTGTGTGAACGTTGCTAAATGCTATAAAGTTCAACATTTTACCGAATGCCTTAACGTCCAAGACGCTAACCCAGAGTATCGAGAGTATAAGTTCGTGTTCACAGAAAAATGAGTATTCATTTCAATGACAGGCACCTTCAATTAAAATGCGAATTAGAAGATTGACGGTCAAACCTCTCGTGAACGTTACCACTCTCTTTGAGTGTCGAACGGGTTAGTCAATAGTTTCACGTATCCTGCGATTCTGAGAGTCAAGTCTTGTATTCCAGGAATAAGTCCGCTGAACAGCATTGGCAATAGACACCTTCTTTCCCGGTATGAGCTTTTTTCATGTATAAATTGCAAAATCGAAAGTCAAACCGTTGGAGAACGATCCCGCCTGCACTGAAAGTCACACATCTAAGTCAGGAGCATCAACTATCATGTGATTGCTAGAGTCAGAACAGGTATTCATGGAGTGAATCCGCTGAACAGATTTGGTAATAATCACCTTAATTCACGGTTTGAAAGTTAAAGTCGAGCGTCAGTTGATTTGGGATCGTAACCAATTGGTATAAAGTCAAACGTTTTACGGAATGCCTTACCATCAGCGAATCCCACCGGCTACATCGAGGGTATAACTTCGTGGTCAGAAAACAAATTAGTCTTCATTTCAATGTCGGGGCACCATAACTATATGTGTTAATTAGAATGTCGAGGGTCAAACCGCTAGAGACCGTTATCACCTTCTACGACATTCGAAAAGCTAAGTCAAATGCTTCACATATCTTGCGCTTCCGAGAGTCATAGCAGGCATTCCTAGAGTGTATCCGCAGAATATTATAGGAAATAGGCACCATGATTCACGGTTTGATTATTAAAGCTGAACGTCAAACCGTTGTAGAACTTTAGCTATATGACAGTGTCAAACTTTTACTGATAGCCCTACCTTCGGAGAAGCTAACCCGACTTATGGAGAGTACAACATCGTGATGAAAGAAAGAAATTAGTAATCATTTCTGTGACGGGCACCATAACTTGTTGTGCGAATTATAAGATCGAGGGTCAAACCGTTCGAGAAGGTTACCACCATCCTTTTGATTCAGACCGCTAAGTAAATAGCTCCACCTATACTGCGTCTCCGTGTGTCAACTCAGCTTTTCCGAGAGTAATTCCACTATACTCTATTGTCAACATACACTGCAGTCAACGGTATGAGTATTAAAACTGATCGTTAAACCGTTTGAGAGCGTTACCAATTTGTATAAAGTCAAACGTTTTGCTGAAGGCCTTACCCGTCGAAGAATTTACCCGCTGTGTCGAGAGTATAACATTATGTTCAGGGAAACAAATTAGTACTCACTTCACTGACGGGAATCTTAATTTCATGTATGAATGACAAAGTTGAGCGTCTAACTGTTCGGGAAACCCACCACCTTCTTTGAGAATCGAACGGTGAAGTCAATAGCTTCACCCTTTCTGCGATTTCAAGAGCCAAACCAGGTATTCCTGGGGTAAATCCGCTGAACAGTAATGTCAATAGTCGCTTTAATTCACGGTGTGAATATTATTATCTCGAATCAGATCATTGTCAAACGTTTCCCTTTAGTATGGAGTAAATCTTTCTACCGAAGGCATTATCTCCCGAAAAGCCTTACCCGCTGTGGGTACTGCCATGCTTAGTATTCACGGATACAAATTAGCAGATATTTTAGCGGACGGGCACGTTACATTCAGTTACGTACAGCCAAATCGAGAGTCAAACCGTTCGAGATCATTAACGCTTTCCTTGAGAGCTAACGTCTACGGTCTTCGAACGGTATAACTCTCGATCTTCTTATTCATACCTGAAATTATGGCGCCCATCGCTTAAATGTGTACTAACTTGTTTCTATGTTCACGATGTAGTACCGTCGATACTGCGGGTTATGTTCTCTAAGGAAAGGAACCAGGTTAAAAGTATGTCGCTATGCCAATTGGTAACGATCTCAAACGGCTTCCCGCTCTACTTTAATATTCATACCGAGACATAAGGTGTCTATTGCCAATACTGTTCAGCCTGTTTACTCCAGGAATAACTGGATTGACTCTCGGAACCACAGGATAGGTAAATCTATTGACATAGCCGGTCGACTGACAAAGAAGGTGGTAACGGTTTGCCTCGCGATCTTCTCATTCATACATGAAAATAAGTGTCCCGACACTAATATGAATACTAATTTCTTTCACTGAACACCAAACATCACACTGCCTGCAGCCGGTTATGTTCTCGGAAATTAAGGTAATCTGTAAACGGAGTGACTTTATACCAACCTGTATTGTTCACCGACGGTTTGACACTCTACCGAAATTTTCAAACAGTGAATTAAATACCTATTACCAATACCGTTCAGCGGATTTCCACCCGGGATACCTGGTTTGAGTCTCGGAATCACAGGATACGTGGAGCTATTGACTTAGCCGTTTGAATCTCACAGATAATGTTGGCGCTCTGCAATGGATTGACTCCCGAATTTTCTATTCGTGTATGAAAATATGGTGCCCGTCATTGATATGTATACTAATTTGTTCCTCCGAACACGGTGTTATACACTCGGTACAGCTGGATATGCCTTCGGAGCGCATGGTCTTCAGTACACCGTATGACTTTATACCATTTACTTGCTTTCTTAACCGGATGGACGCTCTACTTTATTACTCAAACCGTGAAATAAGGAGTCTATTACCAATACTGTACAGAGGATTCGCTCCCGGAATGCCTGAATTGCCACTCCGAATGACAGGATAGGTGAAGATATTGACTTAGCCGTTCGATTCTCAAAGAAGATGGTAACGTTCTCGAAAGATTTGACCGTCGATGTTGATATTTATACTCAAGAATGTGGTGTCCGTCCGCTAAGACTGCTACAATTTCGTTTCCGTGAACAATAACTAGTGTCAATGATTTAACGTGCGGCTCCTGCCACGAGGGCTTAATCCACACGGCCCCCATGGGCGCGGGATTGGGATACGCCCAATCAGCGCAGTGTGTGGCGCACCTTACCACACACCTACCAATTAGCTCGTAGACTGCAAGCCCTACGCGCCAACCTTGGGTAGGCCGGGACCTTTCTAAATCCCTACTGACTCTGGCAGGCCAGTACCCGAGCAGATCTCACGCCGCTCACCCGTGGAGGATCACCCGCCCGAAGACGGGGTCCCCTAACCCGCGATATGGGCTTACCACTGCCCCCTCGAGGCCAACCCAAGCAACCGGCGGGGAGGACGGACCAAGGCCCGCCCGCCCCAGGGCTCGAACCGGTTCCCGAGGTACCAGTGAATGCAGGGCCGTACCGGTCATACCCCTCGTAAGGACACCTTACTTCCTGAATGAGGTGCTTGCTCACCTCGGCCTAGGTTCGGCCGACTCGGGCACCGTGGGTTCGTCATACCCATACTGCAAATGGACCAGAAGGCCCACCGCAGCCCCTGCGGGCTGTGAACAATAAGCAAGACACTCGCTACTGCGTGTTAGGTTCCCGGAATGTAGGGTATTTGGTTTAAAGAAGGACACGAAACGGATTGGTGAAGTTCGCCGCCGGTTTGACACTCTGCTATATTATTCATACAGTGAATTAAGGTGCCTGTTGCCAATACTGTTCAGCGTACTTACCCCCGTATTACCTGGTTTGACTCTCGGAACTGCAGGATTGGTGAAGCTACTGACTTAGCCTTTCGACTCTCAAAGAAGGTCGTAACGTCCACGAACGGTTTGACCTTTCATCTCCTAATTCATACATGAAATAAAGGTTTCCGTCACAGAAATGAAGACTAATTTCCTTCTCTGAACACGAAGATATTCTCTCGAAACGGCGGGTCAGCTTCCCCGAAGGTAAGGCCATCGGTGAAGTGTTTGACTTTATACCATTTGGACATGCTCCTAAACGGGATCACGGTATACTTTACTATTCAAACCGTGAATTAAGATGTCTATTTTCAATACCGTTCAGCAAATTTATTCCAGGAATAGTTGGTTTGATACTCCAAATAACTGGATACGTGAAGCTATTGGCTTTGCCGTTCGTCTCACACTCGGTGGCAACGATGAACGGTTTGTCCCTCGATCTAGTAACTCATACATGAAGTAAAGGTACCCGCATCTGAAATGAATACTAATTTCTATCTCTGCACACGAATATAAAACTCCCGATACAGCGGGGTAGTTTTTCGGAGGGTAAGGTATTCGGTAAAGTGTTTGACCCAACACGAGTAGCTTATGTTCTACAACGGCTTGACGGTTTGCTTTAATATTCATGTCGCTCATTCAGGTGTCAATTGCCAATACCCTTCAAAGAATATACTCTCGGATTACTTGGTTTAACTCTAGGAATTACAGGACAGGCGGAGTTACTGATTTATCCGTTCGACTGTCAAAGAGGGTTGCAAAGTTCTCGAGCGGTTTGACTCTCGACTTTGATATTTAAACATGAAAAGGTGGTGTCCATCTTCTAACATGTCCACTAATTTGTTTCCGTGAACACTCAGAATGTCACTCGCTACTGCGGGGTAGGTTCTAGGAAGTTAATATATTCGGTAAGAAGAACTGATCTCTATTCTATATATTTTCAATATATCTTCTAGTTCATGCGTGAAATTAAGGTACCCGTGACTAAAATGTTTACTAATGTGCTTCCCTAAAGACGTAGCTATACGCCCAATACGGTGGGATAGCCTCTCCGTTAGTAAGGCATTCGGTGAAACGTTTGATTTTATAGCAATTAGTAAAGTTCTCACATGGTGTAACGCTGTATGTTAATATTCACTCCGCGAAATATGGTGTTTACTGCTAATAATATACAGCGGATTTACTCTCGGATTACCTGGTTTCACTTTCGGAACCACCGGATAGGTGAAACTACTGACTCGTTCGTCCCACACTGAAATAAGGCCGTCACGTTTACGAATGGTTTGCCCCTCGATCTTCTAATTCATAGATGAAATTAGGGTGGCCGTCACTAATGTGTATAATGATTTGCTTCTCTGAATACGAAGTTATACTCTCGATGCAGCGGGTCAGCTTCTCGAAGGTAAGGGCTCCTGTGAAAAGTTCGGCTCTTTAGCAACAAGTAACGTTATACAACCGTTTCGATGTGTAGATTAACATTCATACCGGGAATTCACGTGTGTAATGGCAATAATGTTCACCGGATTTACTCCCTGATTAACTTATTTCACTCTCGGAATCACAAGATAGGTGAAGCCATTGGCTCAGTCGTTCGGCTCTCAAAGAACGTGGTAATGTTCTCGAATGGCTTGATCCACGATATTAGGATTCAGAGGTGATATTAAGATGCCTGTCACTAAAATTTATACTATTTTGCTTCTATTATCACGAAGTCATACTTTCGATACAGCAGGTTAGCTTCTCGGATGGTTAGGTCTTCGGTGAAAGGTTAGACTCTATACCAATCGGAATCGTTGTACAACTGTGTGACCCTGTAATTTAATATTTATAGCGGGAAGTAGGGTTTTTATTGAAGATACTGTACAGCGGATTTACACCTGGAATATCTGGTTAGAATCTCGGAATCGCAGGATAGGTGAAGCTATTCACTTAGCCATTCCTCTGACACCGAATGTGGTAAATTCCTCTAACGGTTTGACCCTCGGCCTTGTAATTCAGGCATGAATTCAAGATGCCGTCAGTAAATTATATACTAATGTGTTTCCCTAAACAGGTGGCATTACTCCCAATACGGTGGGGTATCTTCTCAGACGGTAAGGCTTTCGAAAAAAGCCTGACTCTACACCAATATCAAACATTCTACAATGGATTGACGTTCCTCTTTTGTATTCAAACTGCGAATTAAGGTGCCTATTGCCAATACCTCTCAGCGCACTTATTCCAGCAATATCTTGGTTGACGCTCCGAATCACAGGATTGGTGATGCTATTGACTTAGCTGTTCGTATTTCACAGAAGGTGGCATCGTTCTCGAGCGATTTGATACTCGATATTTTAAATCATACATGAAATTAAGATGCATGCCACTATAATGTATACTGGTATGTATTTCTGATCACGGCGTTATACTCTCCATTCAGCTGGTTAGATTTTCGGAGGTTAAAACCTTCGGTAATAAGTTTGACTCTATACGAATAGGTATCATCTACAACGGCTTGACTCTTTACGCTAATATACGAACCGTGAATTAAAGTGTCCCTTGCCAATACTGTAAAGAGGATTTACGCCTGGAATACCATGTTGGACTCTCGGAATCACAAGAATAGCTGATGCTATTTTCTCAGCCGTTCGGATCCCACAGTAGGTGATAACGTTCTCGAACGGTTTGACACGAGACCTTCTATTTGATGCCTCAAATTAAGGTGCTCGTTAGTATAATGTATACTAATATGTGTGTATGATCTCGATGTTGTGCTGCCGATACAGCGGATTAGGTTCTCGGAGGGTAATGTCTTCGGTAATGGGTTAGACATTATACCATCGAGTAACGTACTCAAATGGTGTGTCGCTCCATTTTAATACTCACACCGTGAATGAAGGTGCGATTGCCAATACTATTCAGCGAATTTACTCCGGGAATACCTGCTACGGCAGTCGGAAGCACAGGATATCTAAAGCCATTGACATAACCGTTCGAAACTAATAGACAGTAGTAACGATCTCGTACGGTTGAACCCTCGATCTTATAATTCATACTTGAAATTATTGTGCTTGTCGCTAAAACATATACTAATTCGTCTCACTGAACACGATGTTATATTCTCCGTACAGCGGGTTAATTTTTCGGAATGTAAGCTGTTCGGTAAATTGCTTGACTTTCTACTCCAGGAATACCTGGTTTGACCCTCGCAATCACTGGAGATCTGCAGCTATTTACAAAGGTGTGCGACATTCAAAGATTGTGATAAAATTTTCTTACGGTTTGACTCTCAATCTTCTAAATAGTATATAAAGTAAACGTGCCCGTCAATGAAATGAATACTCAGTTCATTCTGTGAACACGAAATTATATTCTCGACGAAGGGGGTGATGCTCGCGGACGATAACACCTTCGGTAAAACGTTTGACTCTATACCAGTAGGTAACGTTCTACAACGGCTTGACGTTCCGCTTTAATATTGAAACCGAGGATTAAGGTGCCCATTGCCAATACTGTTCAGACGATATAATCCAGGAATACCCCCTATGTAACTCGGAAGCACAGGATATGTAAAGCTATTGACGTAGCTGTTCGCATATGGTAGGTGGTGGT
>NIJG01000305.1:119081-136575 GCA_002201625.1 Euglossa dilemma | reverse complement strand
GAACCGTTACTAAGGCGCCCCGGTGGTCACCGGTGACTACCAGTAAGAGAAACGTTCCATTTGATAAAAATATAGCCTTCTAACATCGATTCGTTATTATTTTGCCATTATATGCTTTGAATAGTAAAAATAATTCCGTGGCGTCCTGTGCGAAACGTATGATTTCGACGTGGCAGTCAAAGTATTAAACGATAATGTGTTGTTGACAGGACATCAATCCGAGGACGACGGTTACATGAGTATGAATGGACGGAAAGCAAAGATGGCCCTGGTAGCACTGCGTCCAGTTCCAGACTGTCCAGAGCCGCAAGATCTCGCTGGAATATCCGCTCAGGAATTCCCGCCGCCGCCTGAAGAAGCCGAACGGATCATTTCGACTTTGTTGCCAATGTGAGTTGACCGTTCTCAACGAAACAGCCATGCGCGACTACTGACGACCGATGATAACCGCGTGGCGAAATAAAGATTTTCCTCTTCTCTCCCTTCCTGGCTCTTAGGAATATCGATCGCAGCGCCGCGCCGCCGACGCCGGAACTAAACGCGACGCTATCGATTCGATCGGTTCGATCGTTCCCTATTATCTTCGCCGAGCTTCTTTTTATCCCTAACTCGACGCATAAGTACACAGAGCGCTTTTAACCATGCGTGTATTTAATCGTTGGATTTATTTTTCCGTTTGTTTCTTTTTTCGCTGCGTTCGAGGATGGTTCGATTGATCGTTGAGATTATTGGGATTTATGGGGGGATGGTTATGGAGGAAGTATTTAATAGTTTTGGGATGTTTAATTGTAGGGTTTCGCCTGGAAATTCTTCGAAGAGAAACAGCCATTCATCGTCTCGGCGAAGCGGACGACAACAGTGGATGATAGCTATGGAGGATAGCATACGACATGGAAATGGTAGCACTGTTACCACTCAAACGACTCTCGTGAGTATTTTTTATGTTTGATACGGAAATTCTTTGTATTATGAACTACATTTTTTTTTATTTTCGTTCCAGCTCCTAACGCTTTTGAGTGTTTTATTTGGAATTTAGTTCCGGCTGAGAAATAGGGAAATTTGGATAAATGGAAAAGAGAAATTCGATTGAATGTCGGATTTGTTTATTGTAACTGTGATTGTTTTATATTTGATACCGAAACACTTTGCGATACGAATTACATTTTTTTTTTTTATTTTATTTTGGTTCCAGCTCCTAACGCTTTTGAGTATTTTATTTGGAATTTAGTTCCGGATAAGAAATAGGGAAATTTGGATAAATGGAGGAAAAAAGAAATTCGATTGAATGTCGGTTTTATTTGTTATAACTACGGTTGTATTTTGTGCTTTTCAAATGGAAAAGGAACTCGTGAGATAGAAATCAATGTCGAGGGTTAATACTAGAAATACTGGCCAATAATGAGTATTTAAGAAAAACAAAGATAATTGTTGTTTTGTGTAATTAGATTGTAAAAATCTAACTGTAAGCTTCTTAGTAATTTCCCCATTTTATTTTGTTGGTATCAATTTCATAATTGGCGGTATTTTAAGCCCTGAAACGCCATTTTTGTTCTGTAATTGATGAATTACCGACACCATATCCCACATAAAGACAGTTGTAATACAAGAAAGTCGACTAATTATAAACAATTGTGTCTCGGTTTGAATTTAAAAAGAAATTTAAACCTTCTCAGAGACTGTAAAAATAAAATATCTGAAACAAGTCATTTCGACTCCTTTGGTAATTCTAGTGTTGACCCTTATCGCTCCAAGAATTTTCCAGAGTGATTTGTAGCCAACTCCAGACAATTTTTGTTCCATACGTTTTATGAAATAGTTTTTTATTAGTAATAATATTTGTAAATGTCGAGTAAACGCAAGAAGGTGTACAAAGAAATTTTTATTCATATTTTACTGTTATTTTTACACGATTTCTTCCACGAATGTTAGCTTAAAAGAAAATAAGAATGCGTTTGTTCGTTTCGAAATAGAAAATTAAAAAGATTCGCGTAATTCTTATTCGTTTGTAAATGTAATTCATCGTTTATATTCCTCTTTTGCGCGATAACGAAGGAAACAATCGGCTATATGTAGCCCTGGATCACGATCGCGAGTGTCGCAATAATATTCAGAACAAACAAGACGATCTTTGGTTCTTTTATCGGGAAGAACTCGAATTACACGGAGTTCCTAATTTTCCATTCAAATATTCCAAAAAATTACCGACCTTTTGCACTCTAGTTCTCAGATCTGGATTTTGTACCACATTTTCATTAAGATGCAGCATCCAAAATATTTAAAGGAATATCTGCCTTGCAATATCTTGCTAAACCATGTTATTTCTGCACAAAATTCTCGACTCCAGTATTCTTCTGTATTTCCAAGAGGAATAAGACCCATATTTAGAATAACACCGAGAAACGCTTTCATTTCATCGCTGGTAACATTTTCCCAATTATTGCAGGTAGAATACTCGGGCAACTCTTTTCCATTTATTTTCAAATTTGCATATAAGTTTGTTTGTCGAACGATATTTTCGATCGGTTCGTCTGTAGAAAATAATTTGAAAATTTCAAAAGGGTCCTCGATATTTGTTCCAATTTGCGGTCCAACAATCCTGTTGCCGATGAAAAATGGAATCGTCCACGGTATTTCTTCGCTGTCCACATTTTCCCAGATCATCGAATATTCATCCTCATCGCTGTCTTCATCTTCACAATTTAGCGGTGCTGTTTTTCGTTTCCCTATATTAACTTCGATAACGCTACCATCAGAATCGCTGATATCCCTTTGAAAGTCTTCGATATAAAATTCATCGTCGCTACTGTATATTTCTTCCTTCATTTCTCCACGTTCTTTAAAATTCACATTTCACAAAGAACCGTTAGAAATGATAAAATAAAATAAAATATTTCATTTGAAAATGACGGCAGATATTTCCACAGGCACGATTCGTACTGTACGCTGGCTTTCGTTGAACTAAATGCAATAATCGCGACATCGCAAGATTCTGACAGTATTACTGCCGGTTAGAGTGATTATTTTCAAATTAAAAACTCATCGTTTGTTTTCCAAAGAAAACGCGTGGTTTCCTTTACCCTTAAATCCAACGGGTGTCCGTAGAAATAGGTATACAAAAATCTCGACGTCGTGGAATCGTTTCAAGAGAGATCACACGCTCGAAAATCACAAAACAATAACGTAAACAAAACTGAGATTCAATCGAATTTCTTCCTTCCTTTATTCATTTAAATTGCCCCATTTTNCTTTCTATCGTTTATTTCATTTCTCATTCACAAAGGGTTAATTTTTAGGAAAAAAAAGCGACGATTAGATACTGTCGCGAATCGCGTTTTAGATCGCGATATAAATCGCGCCATATTCCACTCGACAAATTTCGAGCGTCGAATATTTTAAATTATTTTCTATGGTTATCTTAGTTTCTCGTTCTCAAAGGGTTAAATCTTAGGGAAAAAAGGCACAACTCGAGTTCGTTACGAATCTCGATTTAAATCGCGATATAAATCGCGCCTTATTCCACTCGACAACTTTTGAGCGTCGAATATTTTTAATTACTTTCTATCGTTTATTTCATTTCTCATTCACAAAGGGTTAATTTTTAGGAAAAAAAAGCGACGATTAGATACTGTCGCGAATCGCGTTTTAGATCGCGATATAAATCGCGCCATATTCCACTCGACAAATTTCGAGCGTCGAATATTTTAAATTATTTTCTATGGTTATCTTAGTTTCTCGTTCTCAAAGGGTTAAATCTTAGGGAAAAAAGGCACAACTCGAGTTCGTTACGAATTTCGAATTAAATCGCGATATAAATCGCGCCTTATTCCACTCGACAACTTTCGAGCGTCGAATATTTTTAATTATTCCCTATCGATAACTTAGTTTCTCATCCACGAAGAATTAAATCTTAGAAAAAAAAGCGACGACTCGGTACTGTCGCGAATCTCGATTTAAATCGCGATGTAAATCGCGCCATATTCCACTCAACAACTTTCGAGCGTCGAATATTTTTAATTATTTCCTATCGATAACTTAGTTTCTCATCCAGAAAGCGTTAAATCTTAGTAAAAAAAGTCACAACTCGCAACCGTCGCGAATCTCGGTTTAAATCGCGATATAGATCGTATTTCAAATGAAATATACTAAAATTCAATTTTCTTGCAGCCCAAGACACGTCACCAGCGACCATACGGATGGGAAAACGGTAACGGGGAGCCACTGAAGTTGGCGCAACCCCCTAGCCCCCCGAGTAAATTCGCCAGCCTGCCGTACGATGGCAAGGTGTCCTTCGGCTGGATCCCGCCTCGGACCAACCCGACCACGGTGGAGAAGCACCGCGAGGTTCGACGGCGGTCGTCCGAGGAGGAAGGCCTGGACATGGACCCTAAGAGCCACCGGCAGAGCTTCGAGAAGGATCGGGCGTCTCACCTTCGAAAGCAACGTCAGAGCAACGAGATCATGAAGTCTAGCAGCGTCGAGGACCGGTTGCTGATGAACCACGAACAATCTGAACAGAACGGTCGTCGAAGGAACGACTCGGACTCTAGCGAGGGTCGCTTCTCGAGGAACTCGGAGTCCGAGAGGTCCTCGATCCCTCGCTCGAGCTCCGTCAGCGTCGAGAGGTTCTCCATGCGAGCCACCTGCGGCTCCTCGGACTTCTCCAGAGCGAACTCCACCAGCAATGAGCGATTCCACTCGGACTTCTCGATAGCGGTGGCCAGCGCCAGCTCCAACGACCGAGTCTCCGTACCAACCTCTGACCCGTTCTCAATTCGAAACCTCGATTTCGTCTCGTTCTCTTTACCGACGCGCACCGACTCCAACGAGAGATTCTCCGCGCCGACCTCGGACCGGTGCTCCGAGGAGCGGTACTCGGACATGTTCTCCACGAGGAACTCCGACTTCTCCACGAGAAACTCCACCGATTTCAGGACCCAGTCCGAAGAGGAACGGTTCTCCGACGACTCCTTGGAGGAGCTGTTGCCTCCTCCACCTCCGATCAGCAAGAGGCACTCCATCGCTTGGGAGGTGCCCCTGGAAGACGACCCTTTGTACGCTCCTGGCAGCACCAAGGTCATTGGCAGGAGACGGCGTAAAAGCAGCGACGTGTCCAGTCAGTATTAGCTTTATCAGTCCTTTGTGATAACTTGTGCAACTTTCTGGATAGTAGATATTACCTGTTTTGCATTTGTAGGTGTTGGTTCTGCGTCCAAGCTGAGGGATTTCGACGACTGGCAGGATCCACGATTATCGACTACAGATGATGATCTAGTCTCACCGTATTCCGACTCTTCGACGAACGAGCTGGACCAAATAAGACCGCAGGAGCTGACCAAGAACGGCACCTACGTGATACGCAGGGGCAGGAAGAAGGAGAGGAAGGGACTGCCGAAAGCGCCTACTAAAACTAAGAGTTTGTCGTTCGAGAACAGCGAGGAGAATCGGTTGTCCGACGTGAAGCGATACTCGAGCACGTTCGACAATATCAGGAGTCTTTTAAGAGAGAACAAACTGGGCGAGCCTATGGACGACCCGCCGATGGAGTTTGTATCCTCCGTTCCACCTGACCTGGTCAGAGTAGTCTCGCTTCCAGCGATTAACGACGAGACAGGCAACTGGCCACGAGAGCTGGAGGTAACAGTCGAGGAGGAAGAGAGCTCGGACCTCTCTGACAAGGATAAGAAGAGCCGGGAGATGTTCGAGATGCTTCAATTGTCGTCCTCGTTGTCACTGTCCAGCGAGAAGCTCGAGAAAGGTCGAGGAGAGTCTATGTCGTCTAATCAAGGGAACCTGGAGTCGAACAGCACCTGCAATGGAGTCTCTCTGTCAGCTTCTAACAGCTACTCTAAGGGATTCAGTCTCGCGATGACACCACCTAGCGGAAACGCGTTCGTGGAAGATCCAGGCGCGAGGAAATCCCCGAATCCAAGTCTCAATAACGAGCACCGGCTCGCGTCCAAGATCCCGGTGAACCTGTTGATCGAGGATCAGATCGTGAAGAAGGCTTTGAAGGAGAACCGGAGGCAACTGGAGAAAGTCAGCGACGCTATCAAGGAGATCGAGAGCGTGAAGAACAGCGAGTCTTACTCGGAGAGCAGGCAACGATGGCCTCGAAGGGAAGACGGGAAGCAACCGTTGACGAGGAAGACCAGTCTCGAGGAGTCGAGCGAACGGAAAGGGCTACACGATAATATTACTGTAGATGTTCGAACCAAGAAGCAACAGCAACAACTCGACTCGGATCTAGACTCGGATACCACGTCTAAAACTAGTCCTGAAACGACTGACGTCGAGGGACGAAGAGCAAATGGAACGGACGCCTATTCGTCGGGGAAAAGACTGCGACAGAACGGCGTCGAGGGGCATAAAAACGATCAGAAGCAGATCGAGAACGTAATCGACGCCATTCTCGAAGATTCCAAGAATCCGGACTTTCAGGTAAGTCAAGCGATGCACGCTGACGAATGAGAAAATGGAGAAAATCTATCAAATTCCGTTTCAGGTGAGCGTGGAAGTTCTCGAGTTTCCTCCATTGCCACCGTCGCCGGTGGAGGAAGCGGACGAGGAAAGCTCGGACGTCGGTCAGAGCGCCGTGATCGTTCAGAAGCCAAAAAGTCACAGCAATCGTACAATGGAGTACAGACCCAGGGTGCCACCGCATCGTGGACCTGTTAGCAACTCGTTCTCGGACTCGAAAGATCAGCAAACGTCTCTGAATACCAGATCCATGGATGCTGGATTCTCACGGGGTAAAAGGACACCTACTGCCACCAATTCCAGACGGGAGGTGCGTTTCAGGTTCAAACGGAACACGTTTTTATACATAATAAAATGGTGATTCATTTATTAATTGATTATCATCTCGTAGCAAATACCCGTGGAACGCAGGACCTTGCCTACGGATTTGCCTGGACCTTCGCGACGACGACCTTTCACAAAGAGGCACTCCCCGTCGGCGGAACCGTGCTCCTCCGTTGGAAACGGGGCCTGCAGCGCCAGTGCCAATGCAAACGGAGCCAATAACGGAGCCTGCAGCAGCAGCAGCGGTGGAACCACCGGTAACATCGCGACCGGTACTAGCGGAATGCAAACCTCTTGCTCGCTACCGGAAACTCCTGTTTTCGCTAGAGGAAGTGACATTCCGAGAACTCCTCAGCATGCCAGCAACCCTACGCAAATGCGTCGGCAACCTGGTTGGTACGCCCCAACCACGGCTACCACCGGGTAAGAATTCCTAACTTTCGAATAACGAAAACTCAGACACCGCTGCGATATTGCACTCGCCTCTAAAACTTTCTTCTAAAACAGAGAAACAAAGAGCGTGGATCGAGACAGCGTTATCTTGAAAATAACACCTGCTACTACTCTCTGTTTCATCGGCAGAGACAAGGAGAATCTAGAAAACATAACATCAAATTCCATTGTCATTCTGTAAAATAATTCTGAGCGCTTCGAAGGTGCTGATTTACCTCTGACCGATTAGAAGATAAACGGATAGATAGATACTTAACACGTTGAATGCCATGGGGGTCACCGGTGACCGGCCTGCTCAGGGTGATAGAAGTATATATGATTTTAAAAAATGACAATACTTATAATTTAATCGCACTTCATCACCACGAGGGTCTCCAGTGACCCTCATCGCAATTAACATGTCAAACATGGTTATACACTGTAACTTATCTATTGAAGAGAATATTTCATCATTCTAAGAATTCATCGTGGCATTCAACGTGTTAAATAGATAAGGGAAAGAAGGATGTTTGACGCAAATATTTTGGTGATATTCGATGTGAACAGGTATCGCAGGAATAACTCGGGTCTGGAGCAGGCGATAATCGGGACAGAGTTACTGCGATTGACCGGTGGCCCGAATCGCGGATGGTATCCGACGAGGAAGGCGAACCAACCGCGGCCGGCCTCGATCGAGCACCTCGAGCGATTGAACAACGCGTACGACCCGCGCCTGGCAGCATCCGGGGACCAGAGGAAACCGCTGACACTGCCGACAAACATCACACCGAACAAATACTTCGGCCAAAGTAAGCACAGCTCCGCCTCCAGCACTCGCGAGGCGCTACGGAGGGTCACTAGCTTGCTCATCAAGAAAGGTAAGCGCTGGAATTTGCGCTATTACAAGAGCCGACGATCGTGGAACCAGCGAATCGACGCCGCGATCCCACGGCCTCTAGAAAACACGATGTCCACTCGCCTCGGCCAACTCGGTTCTCTGCGAGCACCGTTTACCTTCCACAAATTGCTGTTTTCTGATCCACGGTTAATGTAAACGACGGGACGCAAATTATAATTAAACGTGACGCGGGTTCAACCAATTTACGTGTTTGCACATTTCTCTGTGACTGGTAATACAGAACTGAAACGCCGGTTGGATCATGAAACAACTTTTCGTAAGGTAAACAAGTCCGCAAACCGAGCATTGCTGCGAATACGGTTTTCAAAATAACAGTCGATGGGTTTATATTTTAAATTCTACACGTTTTTTACTTGGCTCGCTGTTTGTAAAAGTGGAAGAGTTTGTTTCTACCGTTAATGGTACACGTGTACAATGGTAACGACGTCGTTGTCGGTCGATAATTCGAAGACAACGCCGATCGTACGGTAATTCCGGCTACACGCGAGCGACATTATCGGCGTTATTTTGAAAACCGTCCGCATCGAGTTTTCGAGAGGTTCGACACGTTTCCGGGATCCATGTAAAACAAAACCTCTTCAAAGCCAATAGTTTCTCTGACTTATTTCTTGCGTGACCTTTCGTGGCACTTGAGTGTCACCAATTTAATTCTTGCTATGTTACTCCTTCTGTATACATGGTTTGTTTGAACAACTTGCTTTTCATAAGAATCACTCGTCCCGTCGTGAGAAAGAAACTCGCATTTCTCATTTCTGTCATCCTAATAAGTCAGTTTCTTTCTCGCGATGATATTTCTACGTGACTGTATGTGCTGCATTTTTCATGCCACTATTAACAGGCTGCGAATGATCGGTTTATCGGTGTCTTTACAATTCTAACCTAGAAAATTCCTGCAGCTCTGCTATCCTCGCTCATCGGCAGTAATGCGTAGAGTGCTTCTAAAACGTAGAAAACCGAATGAAAATACTTTGCCTCTGTTTCCTCTTTTCTTTTAAGAAATCTTACCTTTATTCCAGATGTGATAAATTTGAATTTTATACAAATGAAACGTGCTCCTCGGTTCGAATTTCCCTTGGGACAAAGCTGATCGGCAGTAATTCGTAGTGCTTCTAAAACGTAGAAAACCGAATTAAATAATACTTTACTTCCCTTTCCTTTTTTTAAAGAAATTTTACCTTTATTCGAGATGTGACGAATTCGAATTTCGTAAAGACGAATATAGTCCTAGGTTTAGTTAACCTTCACGACGAAACTGATCGGAAGTAACGCATAGTGCTTCTAAAACGTAAAAAACCGAATTAAATACTTTGCTTATCTTGCCTTTTTTTAAAGAAATTTTATCTTTATTCGAGATGTGACAAATTCGAATTTTTTAAAGATGAAACATCATGCTAGGTCTGGATAACCTTCACGACGAAACTGATCGACAATAATTCGTACTGCTTCTAAAACGTAGAAAACCGAATTAAATACTTTGCCTCTTTTTCCTTTTTTTAAAGAAATTATACCTTTATTCACTATGTGATAAATTTGAATTTTTTAAAGATGAAACATCGTCCTAGGTTCGGATAACCTTCACGATGAAACTGATATCGGAAGTAACGCATAGTGTTTCTAAAACGTAAAAAACCGAATTAAATACTTTGCTTCTCTTTCCTTTTTTTTTTTAAAGAAATTTTACCTTTATTTGAAATGTCTCAACGAAGCGCCGCGATGTGATAAATTTCAATTCTTTAAAGATGAAACATCATGCTAGGTTCGAATAACCTTCACGACGAAACTGATCGACAATAAAACGTAGTGCTTCTAAAATGTAAAAAACCGAATTAAATACTTTGCCTCTCTTTCCTTTTTTTTTAAAGAAATTTTACCTTTATTCACTATGTGATAAATTTGAATTTTTTAAAGACGAAACATCGACATAGGTTTGGATAATCTTCACGACGAAATTGATATCGGAAGTAACGCATAGTGCTTCTAAAACGTAAAAAACCGAATTAAATAATTTGCCTCTCTTTCCTTTTCCTTTAAGAATTTTTACCTTTATTCGAGATATGACGAATTCGAATTTTTTAAAGACGAATATAGTCCTCGGTTCGGATAACCTTCACGACGAAACTGATATCGGCAGTAATTCGTAGTGCTTCTAAAACGTAAAAAACCGAATTAAATACTTTGCTTCTCTTTCCTTATTTTTTTAAAAGAAATTTTACCTTTATTTGAAATGTCTCAACGAAGTGTCGCGATGTGATAAATTTCAATTTTTTAAAGATGAAACATCATACTAGATTCGGATAACCTTCACGACGAAACTGATCGACAGTAATTCTTAGTGTTTCTAAAATGTAAAAAACCGAATTAAATACTTTGCCTCATTTTCCTTTCTTTAAAGAAATTTTACCTTTATTCGAGATATGACGAATTCGAATTTTTTAAAGACGAATATAGTCCTGGGTTCGGATTCGCCTGGCGACAAAGAGGCTCGGTTTCCGGTGAAGCCACGTGTGTGAGTTCTTGGCCGTGCGGTGGTTCCATCTGGCGAAAGCTCGGCAACTAGTTGGGACGAATCAACTGACCTTGAAAATATGAACGTACAAGACAAGAAGGATGGAGGAACAAGGCCTCCTCCGCGTTACACGCCGCAGGCTTGTCACCATATTCTCTCTAGTTCTCTTGTTTCCATCGCGTCGTTTCGCTCGTTTTTCCGCGAAACATCATCGAACATTACGGCTCGTTCACAATCGATCGGTCTGCAGCGCGGAAAACTTCGAATCGTTGGTACTCGAGTCCAGCTGTACTCGATTATCGACCTGTTCCCGAGTCTTGTAACGTGGACAAGGTGTGTGCTCTTCTCTTTTCCAATAGCGCAACGTTGCGCCGGCCGGTTAGGGCAGTCGAAGAACCGGTATAATAAGAATGGTAAATGCTAAAGATTCGCTAGAAAACTAGCGACGTTGCAGCAGCGCGATCTCGCGATTTTCGCGTCGAGAATAATCCCCGGGGCAGGAACAACGACGCCTGTCCTTCCGCGTTATCGATTCGACCGCGCGGAAAAAAAATATTCACCCGCGGTCTACCGTCTTCCACCGTCGCGACGACACTTTCACGATTTTCCGACGAACCAGCCTGCAGGTCGATACTCGTGCGAATTACGCAGCGAAAGGAAGAAGAATTTGGCCGTGTCGATAGAGAAAACGGGCGCGCCGCCGATCAATACTCATCCGTGCGGAGATAGCGTCGCTGAAACTAAATTTTCTCCTCTTTCTTCTTCGAAATTAACCAATCTTCTTCTCTCTCTCGAACCCTAATATTTCGCGTAGAGAAAATTTTTGATCGAAATTGAAATTTCTAAAATTTTCAGATTCAAATTTCGTCTAAATCAAAGATCGTTGGATCCGAATGTCAAAATAGAGAAAAAAAATACGCGCGCGACCCTGTGGCTTATCACCGTCGATTATTTATTTATAGAACACCGTGGTATCGATGCTCTGGAGAAGAGCTTCCGCGCGTGCGCGGAAGATAACGCTTGTCCTTTATTTAGCTTTCCGTTTTCGTACCGGCGAGCAAAATTCGTCGGTCGATCTCTCTGGGCGATATTACCGAGGCAGGGCCGTAGGAACGGTGCGGTAACGGTTGGAAAAAAAAAAAAGGAAATAATCGTGGAGGGGTAGTAGAGTAGGAAAGGCGATTGACCAGCGAGGGGATGTTTTCAGTCGGGTTAGTAAAACGGTCGGCTAGCAGAGCGGAGGGACGTGTGGGAAACCGGAAGGACACGGAAGGGGTGACTAGCTCGGCTGGCACAGGGGTGGTGGCAATCGTTACTCCCGTCTGCTGCTGGTCTGTCTAGCAACCCTCCGAATGGCTACCATCCCTACCGAAGCCGGGATTTGTATCATGGTGTCTAGGCTCCGTGCGTTCGACCCAATGGAAAATGTCCGACTATCACTTTTCTCTACTTCTTCTCCTCTCCCCACCGGCCTTCTTGGCTTCTTGCTGTTCGTTCTAAAGGTTCTTTTACACTTGGTTTACGAAACCAGACAATTTGACGGTAGATTGCTCCAATTAAACAACAATAACAGATTTGGTTAAGTTATATTTAAATTCTTAGTATTGTAATTGTTTTTAAATGAATCGAATTCTTTTTTTCTTTTAAGACTTAAAATTGTAATTAATTGTAATAAATTGTAATACTTAAAATTAAACTTAAAATTTGAAAGGTGTGTTTGAAAACCACGTATTTTCTTTAAAAAGAAGACTATGAGTTTAATTTAAAAAGAATTACAATATTAAGAAATTTAATATAAGTTGATTAAGTCTATTTACACTTGAAAATTACAAAATATAATTGATTTTTAATCGAATTTGTTTCTTCTTTATTTAAATAGCCCTATTTTTTAGTCGAAGTAAATTCTAAATAATAAATTTAGTAACGTTAAGGGCTACTGGTAACAAAATTGAAATATAACTCGGACCGCGAAGGGTTAATATTGTATAATTGGAGTAACCCACCCTTCAAATTAACAGATCCTGCAAACCTAGTATTAACACTATTTCTACCAAGAGGTGTCGAAAGACACGTTTCAAATTTTAAGTTAATATTATTCTCTAAGTTTAATCATTTTTCCAGATTTAAATTTTTGACTTTTTATAGAACAGTTGTTAAATTAATTCAGTATCATTTTCCTCCAGCTGATCCTGGCTTTAAAAATGTGCATATGGTATACCTATTTCTTCCATGAGGTGTCTTTTGACACTTTAAGAATTTCATAACAGTGTCTAATTTTAAACCGATTTACATATAAATATCAACACCATTTTGCAGCATCATATCAATTGTAATCTGATCAGGGAATCCCAATTTCAGTTGTAACGGAAGATACTTTGATATTTGCTTGTTTTTCGCCATGTTGCATTTTACTGTAGATCATTGCAGTGACTTGTTCTAAAAAAATTGAATAAATTCGTGAAAAATTTGAAAAACAGATTGTTGAAATTAGCATTACAGGTAAGTAAGCGGTAAAACTGTTTGTAATACTGGTAATTATTTCTATTTCTTATCTTTTCTTTACGAAAAAACATAAATAACCTAACCTAAAAACCTAACCTCATTTATTTTTTTATTTCTAAAATTATTCCAAAGATGTCCCGAATTTCAAGAAAGAATTACAATGTTTTTATGATTACAGTTTTTTTTTGTTACAAAGATACAAAGATTGAATTTTTATACAAGAGACTGAAAGTTCGTTAAGTTAATAATATTACAATGTTCGATTATCTTTCTAATAAAAATAAAAGAATGAAGAAGGTAATATTTTTTAATTATCGTTCCGGTTATATTGCTCAAATTATCTATATTTAATTGATAATTCGAAATCCCAACAGTTTTGCCAATTATTTGTATTCAAACGCAAAGGTGTCGAACGACACCTTTTGGTCGAAATAGGTATACACAAAATCGTGGTAGAAATAGTGTTAAGCTCCTCCCTTTTTAGCTCCGTTCACACCGTGAGTTTTCGAGGCAATAAAAATAGTCTAATCGATTAATCTCGGCCGACGGGGAAACACACGTAGCCGACAGTCCGCTCAATGACCGAGCGCGGCTCTTTTTTCATGGAAACCACGCTATTACCGTTATTATCGATATTTCTAATTATACCTACGTCATTGCACTCTGTTCGGTTAGTACAGCGAGGCTGGTATCGTGACGACACCGTGCGGCATTTATACGCGTCGGTGTTAATGCAATTTCATCGCGCGTTCCGCTCCGTCCTTGTCTTTCTTTCTTTCGTCGCGACAATGAACTCGGATCGTCGGAACACGACGTTTTATACTCGAAATGTCGAACCAAGGGAACCGAAAACCGGTGTAGCGTTACGCTTACGTCGCAGTACCTGCCAACGCGTGTCTTTTAGGTTACGTTGCCAATGAAAGACTCTTGGGGAGTTTTATTTTAATTTATCAATTATCAATGTGGACTCGGACGAAATTATCATTGCATCGAAGAATTTTCGTATTTCGTGTGTCTTTTAGGTTATGTGACAGATCCGCTATTTTTCGGGAGGCTCCGACAAATTTTTATTTTAATTTATCAATTATTTCGGTGCACTCGCACGAAACTATCATTGCATCGAAGAATTTTTGTATTTCGTGTGTCTTTTAGATTATGTGACAGATCTGCTATTTTTCGGGAGACTTTGACGGATTTTTATTTTAATTTATCAATTATTTCGGTGGACTCGCACGAAACTATCATTGCATCGAAGAATTTTCGTATTTCGTGTGTCTTTTAGGCTATGTGACAGATCCGCTATTTTTGGGGACGTTTCGAGGATTTTTATTTTAATTTATCAATTATTTCGGTGGACTCGGACCAAATTATCATTGCATCGAAGAATTTTTGTATTTCGTGTGTCTTTTAGGTTACGTTGTCAATGAAAAGTTCCAGGGGATTTTTATTTTAATTTATCAATTATCAAGGTGGACTCGGATGGAACTATTGTTGCATCGAGAAATTTTTATATTATCATCCGCGTGTTTTTTAAGTTACGTGACAGATACGTTATTTCTCGGAAGACTCCGACGGATTTTTATTTTAATTTATCAATTTATTCAGTTATCGCGATGGACTCGGACGAAACTATTGTTGCATTGAGGAATTTTTATATTGTCATCCGTGTGTCTTTTAGGTTATGTGACAGATCCGTTATTTCTTGGAAGATGCCGAAGATTTTTATTTAAATTTATCAATTATCGCGGTGGACTCGGACGAAATTATTGTTGCTTTGAAGAATTTTCATATTTCGTGTGTCTTTTAGGTTACGTTTCCAATGAAAGACTCCCGGGCATTTTTATTTTAATTTATCAATTATCTTAGTGGACTAGGACAAACCTATCATTGCATCGAAGAATTTTCATATTTCGTGTGTCTTTTCTGTTATGTGACAGATCTATTCTAGATCTGTATATCGGAATAAGATTCCGAGGGATTTTTATTTTAATTTATCAATTATTTCGGTGAACTCGGACGAACCTATCATTGCATCAAATAATTTTTATATTGTCATTCACGTGTCTTTCTAGTTACGTGACAAATCGCTATTTTTCAGAAGATTCCGAGGATTTTTATTTTAATTTATCAATTATTTCGGTGGACTCGGACGTAACTATCATTGCTTTGAAGAATTTTCATATCTCGTGTTTTTTAGGTTACGTTTCCAATGAAAGACTCCCGGGCATTTTTATTTTAATTTATCAATTATCTTAGTGGACTAGGACAAACCTATCATTGCATCGAAGAATTTTCATATTTCGTGTGTCTTTTCTGTTATGTGACAGATCTATTCTAGATCTGTATATCGGAATAAGATTCCGAGGGATTTTTATTTTAATTTATCAATTATTTTGGTGGACTCGGACGAACCTATCATTGCATCGAAGAATTTTTATATCATCCGTGTGTCTTTTAGGTTATGTGACAGATCTACTATTTTTCGGAAGATTCCGAGGATTTTTATTTTAATTTATCAATTATATCAGCCATCGCGGTGAACTCGGACGAAATTATCGTTGCATCGAGGAATTTTCATATTGTCATTCGCGTGTGTGAAACACACACATACATGTGTGCGTGTGCGTGTGGGAGGGGCATAAAAGGATGGGTCAGACAGAGCTGCGCCAGACTGTGAGTCGTGAACGTTTGGACATTTAGAACGTCAGCTGGTTTCAGTATGTTGCCAAGAGAGAGATCCCGCTTGTCCTTGAACAAGCTTAATCTTCCTTCCCCTTGCCTTATCTCCAACGGCCAACATTTTTCTCAGGCTTTTTAAACCAGACTTTCCAAACTTTCCCGAACAAAATTGCCTCCTGCTGTTTCGTTTCTCTTTCAAATATTTTCCAACGCGTCCCGTTGATCTCTGTATAAATATCTAAGAGAAGAAGAGAGAACACGAAACGACTATCGATACAAAATTTCTGTTTAACCCTTTGCACTGGACAATTTTTTCGTTACAGAAAAATACTAATTCGAAAATCTTCTACCATAAAGTTAATAATATTTTTAAAACGGTAAATAAGAAATCCTATGAAAATTAAGACATGGAATTATTTTATCTTGACATTCGGTGGGTAATTTTAAATTTGATATATCAATTAATATCGATCTTTAGAATCTGATTAAATGGCGACTGAGAGTCGCCTCACGAGTGCAAAGGGTTAATTTATTTTCTTTTTTCTTTTATCGACAGGCCACTACGAGAAGCTAGCATAGAGAATAAATGCGATTAACACTAGATTTACGGGACCCTTGAATTTGACGGATGGGTTGCTTCAATTATACGATATTACCAGATTTAATTAACTTATATCAAGTCTGTTAATATCGCGATTGTTTTCAAATTAACCCATTTGCATCTTCGCTCTAAAGAGAGTCTTTCAAGCCTTCGATTGAAATTAAGCGTACCAAATAAAGTCTTGTTAATATTTGATCCAAAAATTACACGTACTCTAAAGTAAAATCATTTTATACGACGTTACAACGTAAATATTTATTTTCCTCGGTAGTTGCACGGTAAATAAATTTCAAATAGTTAAGTAACAATTATCGGGTGCGGAATATTCCGTTTAATGATGCAAATGTGTTAAACCCATCGTTTGTTTTTTAAAGAAAATATGTGGTTTTCTTTACCCTAAATCTAACGGGTGTCCGTAGAAATAGGTATACAAAAAAACCCCTGTAAACCTAGTATTTGTCGGAAAAGAATAAGAGAAGGAACGAACTAGAGAGAGAGGTGTTTTAGTTATTTCGCAAAGTTATCGATCGGCCGTGGAAGGTGAGTAATCCTCTGGCATAAACGTCAAAGTGCTCGCGTCATTGTTCTCGGACACTCTCGCTATCTTTGGCTGGCGACGACAGCGGGTTAGTTTCGCGGAATTGCAACCGACGCTGGTTGAATTTTCATTGGACACGGTCGATCGTAATGCGTCGTTGGGGGTTAGCCGATTTCTTTGATTTCACCGGGCTACGTTCGTTATCGCGTCACGTGGCAGATAATGGCAGCGACACTTAACCGTGGCATTGAATAAGGACCCTAGACACGGCCGTGACCTCGATCGAAGGTAACGCGTGTGTTTCTCGCGTTACTCTTTTACACCGTGCCCGCCATTCTTCCGTTACGATTTTATGTAACGACCGAATTACCCGCAGAAACATAACCTGTACGATCCGGTACAATACGAGGTTATTTTTTTTTTTTTACGGGTTAGCAGTTAAGATTAAGTATCACGAATGTATAGAGGAGAATAATCAACGTTTGCTCGTTAGGATACGTGCAATATCTTTGCTAT
>NIJG01000305.1:80020-107584 GCA_002201625.1 Euglossa dilemma | reverse complement strand
ATGCAAGATTTATTCAAACATTTTGTTATTCTTTATTGTTCTAATAAAAAATTTTAATCGTTCGATAGGGCGCATTTTATTTCAATGTATCTTCTATACATCGGCCATATTCAAATACGCTAACTCTCGATTTTCATTTAGTTTTTTACAATTGTAAAAAGTTAAAGTCTCCGGTCACCCATGACCACCATGGCGTCACGGGAGAAACCTTTTGCAGGTCATATTTGACCACCATGGCAGTCAAAGTGTTACTCAAATTTGTTTCTTTAAATAGCCCTATTGTTTACTGGAAATAAATTCCGAATAATAAATTTAGAAACGTTTAAGGGTGAGAAAATTGAAATATAATTCGGACCGCGAAGGGTTAGAGCACGTTTTTTCCTCTTCTCAGAACGAAACTCGTCTTGACCTGTTCCAGGAAGCGGAAGCAAGGACGGCAAGAGTGGGAAAGATAATGCATCACCGCGTGGCCCTTACGCCGGTGAGTGTATTTATTTACACCGATGGTTTATCATGCGAGATACCACGTTTCCTACGAATATAACGCGCTTTGATAACATTCGTATTTATATCGCAGTCGGGAATTGTCGCAGATACGTGATTTATCTATTCAGAAACGTGGACAACAACGCTGACGAGATATGATAATGCGGACTGGAGCGACGTTCATAGTTAGAGAAACGCGATAGGTCAAGTTTTCTGCTTATCCTTCCTGCTTTTAGTGAATTTTTCATCTGGCAGCGAACACCGCGCGTAACATAACTTTAGACACATGGCATTCCGAAATATCCATTCCCTTTCCACCCAGCAGCTTTACCGATGTTCGCCTGGTGTCTCAACAGCGGCGTTCTATTAATACTCTTTGGTTATTTTTGAAAATAACCAAAAGAAACAGAGAGAGAGAGAGAACGGTTTCGCGCATAACGCCAGAGCGTTCCATTCAGTTTACGTATTACGCTCTATATTGAGATGTATTGAATTGGCAACTGAGCGATTGCGGGTTTCAAGTGAGAAGGAGAATTGAAAATTTCGAAAATAAAGGGAACGACGAAAATAAAAGATTAATACTAACTTACTAGGTTAATTTGACTGAGTTGCTTAATATTGCAATTGTTTTTAAATTGAGACTATCGTTTCTTTTTTAAAGAAAACACGTGGTTTCCTTTACCCCTAAATCTAATAGGTGTCCGAGAAAATAGGTATACGAAAAATCCCGTAAACCTAGTGTTAAAATAAAGCAAAACGCCCTAAATCTTCCCTTATTTTGGCTTATCATTTTGTGAACAACTTGTTTGATATACCGATTAATTTTTCGTGGACGTCCACTTCAATTCATACCTATCAATTATGCTTTGTATATTGGTTTGGCAACTAAGCGATTGCGGATTTCAAATGAGAAGGAAAATTCAAAATTTTTGTTTAAAAATATCACTTTATTCAATTAGATACTGTCCGTTCTTATCGATGACCTTTTGCCATCGTTCTGGCAGTGTAGAAATTCCACGTTCGTAAAATTTCTGATCTTCGCTATCGAAAAACTGAATTAAACGCGATCTGACATCATTAGCGTTATTAAAAATTTTACCATTTAAGGAGTTCTGCATGGAACGAAACAAACGGTAATCCAAAGGCGCAAGATCAGGGCTATATGGTGGATGTGACAAAACGTCCCAACCCAATTCCAATAATTTTTGACGAGTGACCAAAGACGCGTAGGGCTTTGCATTATCATGGTGGAAAACAACACCCTTACGATTTGACAATACCGGCCGCTTTTCTCGAATTGCATCGCTCAGTTTGGCGAGTCGTTGAACGTACACGTTTGAATTGATCGTTTGGTTTTGTGGCATAAGTTCAAAGTACAAAATTCCTTTATAATCCCACCAGACTGACAGCATAATCTTTTTTTGGCGAATCTCTGCTTTTGATGTCGTTTGGGCTGGTTCATCTTGCATCACCCACGATCTCTTCCGATTAACGTTCTTATAAACTATCCACTTTTCGTCGCCGGTAATTAGGCTTTTCAGAAATGGATCAATTTCGTTGCGTTTCAGAAGCGAATCGCAGATGCTAATGCGTCGCGTCAAATGAATTTCCTTAAGCTGGTGAGGGATCCATAAATCGAGTTTCTTGACATAACCAAGCATTTTAAATTTTTTTTCAATGCATGTATGCGATACATCGAGCTTCTCCGCGATATCACGTGTTGCGCTATGACGATCTGAATCGATAATGGCCTTGATATGGATCTCATCGACTTCAACTGGACGGCCAGATCGTTGAGCATTTTTCAGTGAAAAATCACCAGAACGAAATCTGGCAAACCAATTTTGACACTGCCTTTCTTTCAAGGCTTCATTTCCATATACGGCACATAACTTCTTTTGTGCTTGCGATGCGTTCTTGCCTTTTCGGAAGTAATACAATAAAATATATCTGAAGCGCACGTCCTGTTCTTTCATTTTTAAATTGGGATAAAAACAAAACTAACGCGCTAATCGATATAATTTTCTTACTAAATTAAAGGTAGAAGTCCAAACAATGAGAAAAAAATATAGGTTAGATGCTTTGACCACGTTAAATTTACGGACGTTTTTGTATACCTATCTTTATGGAGACCCGTTAAATTTATGGGTAAAGAAAACTACGTATTTTCATTTTTAAATTGGGATAAAAGCAAAACTAAAGCGCTAATCGATATAATTTTCTTACTAAATTAAAAATAGAAGTCCAAACAATGAGAAAAAAATATAGGTTAGATGCTTTGACCACGTTAAATTTACGGATGTTTTTGTATACTTATCTTTATGGAGACCCGCCAGATTTACGGATAAAAAAAAAACTACGTATTTTCTTAAAAAATAAGACCATGAGTTTAATTTAACACTAGGTTTACGGGTTCCATCAATTTGACGGCTGGGTTGCTCTAATTATACGACAATAACAGATTTAATTAACTTATATTCAGTCTGTTAATACTGCGATTGTTTTCAAATTAAACTCATCGTTTGTTGTTTAAAGAAAATATGTGGTTTCCTTTACCCTTACATCTGATGTGTGTCCATAGAAATATCGTATACAAAAAACGTCCGTCAATCTAGTGTTAAAAACAATCACGATATTAATAAACTTAACATAAGTTGATTAAATCCATTAATATTATACAATTAGCGCAACTCGCCCGTCAAATAGACGGGTCCCATGAATCTATTAAGTCGTCCCATAAGTTCGTTCGCGGTGATATTTACATTCCTCGTCACAATTTATAAACTATATCGATGATTAACGTTTTTGTCAATGAAATAAGAAGAAGTCGTAGAACAAAAGGGCGACTAAATTTTTTCTTAACATTTAAAGGTTTATTTGACGTATAATTTTAAATGTAATAATTTTAAAAGTAAACACCGGAACGAATTTATACCATTACCGAAACAAAAGAAAGCGTAAAGTCCCTCTATCGACGAAATCCGGAATCGCTTAGTTGCCAACCGAATAGACAGACACGTCGGTGGTTGAACGGCTGGAAAAGGATGCGAAGAAACAGATCAGGCACACCCAACAACAGTTTGCGTCTACACGCGCGCCAACACACTATCGGTATTGATCCATACGCACCGTTCTCTCTTTATCCCTTTTCTCCGGCTGGTGGTATCGTAGAAATATCCCTCCTTCCTTACTTTCGTCTGACCGTAACAGAGGAAGGCAGAAAGACACGGCAATTTGCGTTATGTTGCCGTGCATCGGAGAGTGGATCCGCCGTGGATCGTAGGCTGGCTTTTAACGTCGGTTCGATTCGAAGGAAAGGCCGGAAAGACCGTCGATTATTATGCAGGCGACAGCCAATTGCCAACGCTTCCCCTATTAACATATAGCGAGAGTAAAAACGTGGCTGAAATACACGACGCAGCTGGCGCGCACGTCGCTCCAGTACTCGTGCATTCGTCTGTGTGTGTGTGTATATAATATAAATACGTGTTAGACGAGTAATTTAGGCGAGAATTTTCCGTTAGGAAAGGTGGTGGGTAAGAAAATACGAGTAGCAGGTAAGAGAAGGAAAATGTGTAGGCGAAAGAGTGACCTTTTTGTTGCAGCGGCCGAGTGCGGGGACGCGCCGAAGAAGAAAGGATTCTTCAAGGGTTTCTGGAAGAGGTCGCGTCATTATTCACTGGAGAACCAATAGCCCAGGTTAGGCGGTAGGGTAACGAGTCAGCAACGACAGAGACAGGCGCCGCGGCAACAGCACCATTATCGACAACACGTCGCTACGAGCGCTTTGACGCACAGTGCTTGCTGCTGCATCGTCCAGTAGCCTCGGTCCCGCTTCGTGGTAGAACCAGCGACAAGGTTCGCGTTCCTTCGTCCATTTCATCGAGCTTTTATCCCAGCCGATCGGTGGCCTCCGACGCAAGCTACATACGTCAATCCGTGGGTAAATCTTTTTCCGTATTTTACGTTTTCCACACCCCTCTTTCGTTTCTATTTTTCTTTACTTCATATGCTGTCTCTTTTTATATATTATTCTTCAGTCATTGCTTCTCTTCGTTTCGTTTCTTTTCGGGTTTGTTCGTTCCTTATGTATGTATTTTATTACGTTACGTTGTGTCGTTTAATACGATATCGTATAGCGATATGATATTCCGTTCCGTTCCGTTCCGTTTTGTTTCGGTTTCTTTCGTTCCTTCAAATTTCTCGTAATATTTCTACTTACGTATGTGTGTTATTATGTGACGTTGTATCGTTTAATACGATGTCGTATAGCGATATGACATTCCGTTCCGCTCCGTTTCATTTTGTTTCAATATCTTTCGTTCCTTCAAATTTCTCGTAATATTTCTCCTTGCGTATGTATGTTATTATACTCCGTTGTATCGTTTAATACGATATTGTATAGCGATATGACATTCCGTTCCGTTCCGTTCCGTTCCGTTTTGTTCTGTTCCGTTCCGTTCCGTTCCGTTTCGTTTTGTTTTGATTTCTTCAGTTCCTTCAAATTTCTCGTAATATTTCTCCTTACGTATGTGTGTTATTATGTGACGTTGTATCGTTTAATACGATGTCGTATAGCGATGTGACATTCCGCTCCTTTCTGTTTCATTTTGTTTTGGCTTTTGTCGTTCCTTCCCATTTCTCGTTACAATTCTTTTCGCGTATGTATATTATTATACTCCGTTGTATCGTTTAATACGATGTATAGCGATATGATATTCCGTTCCGTTTTGTTCCGTTCCGTTCCGTTCCGTTCCGTTTCGTTTCGTTTTGTTTCGTTTCGACGTCTTTCGTTCCTTCAAATTTCTCGTAATATTTCTCTTTACGTATATAAGTTGTTATATTCCGTTATATCGTTTAATACGATGTCGTGTAGCGATATGATATTCCGTTCCGTTTTGTTCCGTTCCGTTTTGTTTCGATTTCTTTCGTTCCTTCAAATTTCTCGTAATATTTCTCCTTACATATATATGTTATTATATTCCGTTGTATCGCTTAATACAATATCGTATAGCGATATGACGTTCCGTTCCGTTTCGTTCCGTTTCGTTTCGTTTCGATTTCTTTCGTTCCTTCAAATTTCTCGTAATATTTCTCCTTGCGTATGTGTGTTATTATGTGACGTTGTATCGTTTAATACGATGTTGTATAGCGATATGACATTTCGTTCCATTTCGTTCCATTTTCTATCGTTCCTTCGCATATTTCGTCACATTTCTTCTCATATATGTGTATGTTATTTCGTTACGTTGTATCGTTTAATACGATGTTGTATGGCGATATAACATTCAATTCCGTTCCGTTTCGTTCCGTTCCTTCCCATTTCTCGTTAATTTCTCCTCACGCATGTATATGTTATTTCGTTATGTTGTATCATTTAATACTATGTAGTATAGCGATATGACATTTCGTTCCATTTCGTTCCATTCCGTTCCGTTCCGTTTCGTTTCATTTTGTTCCGGCTTCTTTCGTTCCTTCCTATTTCTCGTTACATTTCTCCTCACGAATGTGTATAATATTTAGTCGTATACCGATATAACATTCAATTCCGTTTCGTTTCGTTCCGTTCCGTTCCTTCCCATTTCTTGTTACATTTCTTCTCACGTATATATATGTCATTTCGTTACATTATATCGTTTAATACTATGTCGCATAGCGATATGACATTTCGTTCCATTCCGTTCCGTTCCGTTTCGTTTCGTTTCATTTTGTTCCGGCTTCTTTCACTCCTTCCTATTTCTCGTTACATTTCTTCTCACGGATGTGTATGTTCTTTCGTTACGTTGCATCGTTTAATACGGTGTCGTATTATACCAATATAACATTCAATTCCGTTCCGTTTCTTCCCATTTCTTATTACATTTCTCCTCACGGATGTGTATGTTATTTCATTACGTTGTATCATTTAATACGATGTCGTATACCGATATGACATTCAAATCCATTCCGTTCCGTTCCGTTCTGTTTCGTTTCTTTCGTTCCTTCCCATTTCTTGTTACATTTCTCCTCGCGTATGTTTGTAATCATATTCCGTTGTATCGTTTAATACGATGTTGTATAGCGATATAACATTCCGTTCCGTTTTGTTCCATTTCGTTTCGTTCCGTTCCGCTTTGTTTTGACTTCTTTCGTTGCTTCCCATTTCTCGTTAATTTCTCCTCACGTATATGTTATTTCGTTACATTGTATCGTTTAAACGATATCGTATATAGCGATATAACATTCCGTTCCATTTCATTCCGTTCCTTCTTCCATCGTTCCTTCCGATTTCTCCTCACGTATGTATGTTATAACGTTCCGTTGTGTCGTTTAATACGATATCGTATAGCGATACGGCAATTCGTTTCGTTCCTCTCGCACGACAACCACTCGTTTGAGCGTTTTGCTTGAAATCGCGAAGCGGAATAGAGGCAGTGACGTAAAGTGCCGCGCGAATCGTGTCGATTTCGTTTCCGTTTCACGTCGGTCAGGAAATCCCCGTTCCGGATCGGTTTCCTTCGATCGAGCCGCGCGCAAGACAGTTGGCCAACCTAAAAATTCGAGCGGCAAACGCAAACATCTACGTACATACTGTTCGTTCGCTGGGCTCTTTTGTTTCCTCCGTTACTCTACCACGTTTTCATTTCCCCTCGTCGCAAAATGCGAGGTCTGTTAAGAGGCACGACACCTAGCGACGATTTCGCAAGACGATCGGAGTTCGAGACTCCGCCTATGCACAACGCTGTTCCGCGTCTCTCGAACGGTAAAATACGTCGAATAGCATAACGAGTTTTGCGGGGTAAATCGCAAGCTTTGTACGGCTTTTATCAATTGCTGGACGGATTTCGATTGAACGGGACTTTTACTTTGCAGAGGTTCACCGATTAAGTCGTATTAATCTGCCATCGGGGTGGAAGGTTAGATGAGTCGATTGGAACGGGCAGCTGTTCGATCAGCAATGCCAAAAATTCGCAATAGTCTAATTGACGCAACGGCGATCATCGTGGTTGGTCGTCCTGGTCGACGAATCGCGAACAGTATCGGACACCCTGGGCGTTCGTTTTTTTCCATCTTCCTCGTGTATCCGAGCACGTTTATAGAGAGTGAGTAATAAAAGTATAACCGTTTGAGTGCGCCGGGAGGATCCTCGGGGAAAAATCACGAATGGCCAATAGCCGATCGCGCTCTTTCGAAACTCCGTATCGAGAAAATACCAAATGACGCGGTAGCGCTTGGTTCCTTTTATAATAGGTTATTTAAACGCTTTACACGGACGAAAGATCGCTTTTCGACACGAGAAGCCTGTGAACAGCGCGGTCGCGCTTGTTCGCCACTCAAACGGACATGTTATCCATTATTCGACTACTCGAGTATCTAATACGTACTATAGATGGCGTTAGCTGACGTATTATGGCACAAGCAATAGAGGAGAGCGTAGGAAACGTACGAAAAGGATTGCGTGCAGAATCACGGCGATGTAAGGGAATAAGACATTGTACCACGTATTTATTGTTATTCGAACAATTTGTAATTATACGAACGAAACGTTCCCGAGTTTCAACGTTACCATACAAATATTATTTTTATTACGTAATCACTTGTATCATTATCATCGTCGACGTCATCGCTCGACATCACCTTCATCATCATCATCATCGTCATCAAGATCATCATCACACCATGCTCGTCGTCGTCGTCATCATCGCCGTTGTCTTTGTTGTTGCTCCTCTTACCCGTTCTTACCGCTAACGTCGATCATATATGTTTGTTATAATTGCATCACCTTACGCTATCATCGCCGTTATCATCCTCATCGTTATTTATTTATTTGTTTTTATTACCATCGATACTAATATTTTATCATTACCGCTATTACTCTTATTTATATTTCTTCTTCTTCGTCATTATTATTATTATTATTCCTATTTATTGTCATACCGTAGAGTTGTTGTTATGATCATTGTTACTACCATTGTTAATCTTCTAATGCTACCCACCAAAACGAAATTACCCGCGCGCATGCGCAGAAAGGATATGCGCGTTAGAAGTGCGCACGATAAAATACATTATTGTTACGGGACAGTAATTAGCGTTATCGCGAATTAACGGTCGGATTACTTATTTACTTACTCGCTTTACTATTATCGATAACCCCCCTTATTCGTATATAAAAGAAAACGAGGATCGAGAGATTGTATAGCCAGTAATTGTAAACGAATGGTGACGATAATAACGATATAAACCGCGAGGGCGTCGAATTCGATAGAAATCGGAAATTCGACGCGGCGCACGTTCTCCTCTCGGTTACCTGACGAAATCGATCGTACGGAAAATCGCTTGAATGCCAAAGATTGTCCCGCGGTATAACCGAGTTCGACCAACGTATTAGATCGTCCCATAAATTCGTCCCGCTATTTACATTTATCGTATTTTATAACCTATATCGATAATTAACTTCTTTACCAACGAAATAGAAAGAAATCGTTTTTCAAATAACATTTAACGGTTTATTTTGGATGGTAAAAGTAAAAACCGGCAGGAATTCATGGGACGAGTTAATATATAGATATCATTTCCCGATAATTCGATTCTTAAATGCGAGTCTCTATGTAACAATTTAGCCAGCAGTTCCCTCCTTTTTTTCCCCCTTTTCAAGTGCCAACACCAACGACACGCGAGTTCGTGGTCGTTGTTGTCGTCGCCGTCATCATAATCATCAACAAACACCATCGCCATCTTTATCGTAACCGCGAATCGAATCGAAAGAAATGGTCGTTTCACTTTCGCCAGCGTCGTTGTTTCCATTAACGCGATTATAATTTTAGAGGTTATACGGTTCGCGACATACTTTCCTTTCAGCGTTAATTTCGCTAGCGTCGTTCGCGATAGCGACGAGAGAAAAACGAAGGAAGAGGAGAGAAGAAAGAAGAGAAGCGGAGAAAAAAAAAGGGAAATGACGAATGCCGCTTGGCCGTAAAATGTAGGTTACGATATTGCTTTTCCTTTTTCTCCCCCCGTGCGCGATATTATCGTATCAGTTGAACGCGCGGTCTTGCTACCCAAGTGTATAGTGACTTTTGTAAATAACGAATCACGAGCCGCGAGGGATACGTGAAAGGGAACGTGAAGAAGACAAGAAAGAGAGAGGAACTGTTCCGACGGAACAGTGAGAATGATGGGCATTCGAGATGCATCGGCCGCGTGCTATTGCTGCCACCGTTGCTGTTTTACCGTTGCTGTTTACCACAGGAAAAAAAACCCGAGAAGAGCACGCTGGCCGCTTTGTCGCACACCCGTCGGCACGCATGCGCACCTACCTGATAAGACTCTAACTTAAAGAAAACAAAGGTAATCTAATAAAGGTTAATGCTACTTAAACTTAACGCCAATTAAACGAACGTTCGCGAGACGAATCTCCGCCGCAGCGGCTATCTAACGCGTTCGGTTACTTTTCTTCGATCTTTTCCCTGCCATCTTGCGTTTCTTCTTCTTTTTCTTCCGACCCCCTTCTCTCTTTGCCCCCCCCTCTTTGAACGCAGCAGCGGAAGGAACACGAGTATCGTGTAATTGTAATAATATTTGGAAGAAAGCGAGAAGAAGAAAGGACGAGTTTTGCATCAATACAGAAGACCGAGCACATACACACACACACACAGAGTGGAGGGGGTTCCTGCAGGAAAAGAACTGTTTGGGACAGAAAAAAACGTCAACAATCGACGATCGAATTACCGCTCTGCGTCAGATACGAAGAAATACGCGATACTCGCTGTTGTACACCGATTTTTCCACGGACGTGCATACGAGATATAATTTCGAAACGTTCCCCGACATGATATCGTGTATTCTGCATATATCGTTGTGTCGCCGATGAAAATTACACGACACGATCGTATGCCGAGTCCGCGTTCTTTAAATTAGCCACGATGTTAAGACCGGTTCGTTGGGCGCATCTTTTTCTAGTCTTTGTCGAAAACGACCCATAGGCGAGCGTGGATGAAGAGAAAAAGCGAAAAGAAAAAACCCGGCATACGAATGTACGCTTCGCGTAGCTTAGAATCGTAAAAATAAAAATGGACTCGACGCGTCGGGGTGGAAATTTTAGTACAAATTCGATAGCTTTATCGTTTCATCGCGAAGGTACTAAAAAAAAAAGAGAAAAACAAAATGGACGATATGGCAATAAACGCGTGTCGTTGGACGAATCACAGCGCTCGACGCCTCGGTACTAATATCGACATTTTCTACCTATCATTAAACCCGAGACCATCTTCGTTTGTATCCGTTCAATACCGATTCTTTTCTCCGCCGCGAGTGTTTACGCATCGACGATCTCTAATCGTATGTAAAGAAAAAAAAAAAAGAGGTCCGGTATCGTCGTATTATTTATTCAAAGCGTGTCGAATGAATTTCGAGGAACGATCTAAAAAAAATGTAGGCTATAAGGCGTTGATCGATAGAAAATATAAAAGAAGAAAAAAAGAAGTGGCGATCCCGATCGCGATAATTAGAAGTAACGTTTTTTAAGAGAGAGAAAAGAAAAAGAAAAAAAACAAGAAAAAAAACCAATGCGAGTAAACGAGAGCGATTTTTATGTAAATTTTCTTGATAATTTTGTAAAAAGTTTTATTTAATCTTCTAATCTACCAATAAATTAAATGACAGTTCATAAATGAAATGAAACGATGTTATATATATATATATATACACATATATATATATACATATGCATGTACGTATATATGCAAGATGCCTTGTTGTTTCGCGGTCTTCTCGAACACCGTGTCGAAATTGAACGTTTAGCAAGATAAGTAACATCAAAGGCTGACCGAAAAATTGTAGAACCACGCCTGGAAAACTCCAAATCCGTTTTTATCTGAACAGAAGGAAAGAGAAATAAATAGAACAAGCGAAATAAAAAAAAAAAAAGCGTCCTCGGCGAGTTTGGTAGGCTTTGATGACGTTTATCTCAATAAATATTCGTTTTTGACATTCAACACGTAGGACTCCCTTTTCCTCCTGTTTCTCTTTCCACCACAACGCCTCGAAGCGGCGAAAAACTAACGGAACATCCGAGTAAACTAGGTCTCTGTTTCGCGCGCAGGTAAGTGCGAATTCGACGAGTAAAATTTCGCCGGTAAAAATCTCGGAATAAAAAGGAGAACGCAGAAATTGGACGCGGAAAAAAAAAAAGAAAGAAACGCGATCTAATCGGAAATGGTGGTCGGAAGAATGCGGCTTTTTATCATATCCGGTGGTGATGCAAGGAACTCCACGATAACTGCTGCGTTACGTACGTATTTTGAATGAATGAAAACAAAAACGCCTCCGTTACACGGCTTTATACAAATTTATTATTTTCTTAAACATTAATCGTGTGTTACGGTTCCGAAGATTTTTGTCGACATATGCAAAAAAATCTTAAGAGCAAGTATATCGGCTTTACAAAGTTATATCTAATTTTAACCGACCAAAATGTACCCCTCTCTCTCTCTCTGTCTCTCTCTCACACACACACTCATGCACACGCTCATGTACACGACGCGCACGCATCACCCTCGCTCGTTTCCCCCTCCCATCCCGCTTTTGCTTTCTATTTCTGCTTTTCTTGTCCGAACCATAACGTCGATTACCTCCTGGTGTACATTTTCAAAAGAGTCAAAGTGTCTTTATCGGTGGATAAAAGACGAAGGATGCGGTTGCTATCGATAACGATAACGTATATACTTCATAAAATGAAAGGATCAAAGTGTATATATATGTATGTATATATATATATATATCATTCCTTTTTTCCCAAACAAAAAAGGAAAAGCCAGAAGCATGAGGCGGATGCGAATATTTCAACGACGCCTGGGAGTTACCTTTTATTACAATTATTACTTCAATGTTTATTCCTTATTTTGTTATCAATAAAAATCGTTACATAGTAGTTTGGGTTGCTGCTTGACGCCAGCCGAATCGACAAGCAACCAGTTATAGTAATAATAGTAGCAGTAATATTACAGTAATAATAAATGGTAGCGGTATCGTGTATAGACGCGTGTACGTGTCCTCTGTGTGTGTATGTATGTATGTATATGCACGCGCGCGTGTGTGTGTACGACTGCGGGGGTGTCTGTTGGTATAATTCATACAAGACTGCGATAGTCGAATGAGAAACGTTTACACGGCATTTCTCCTTCGTTTTTACCTTCGAATTTCGACGTTGTATTTATTTCGGTACGTTTGATTCTTTTTTTCGCAACGTAACCTAACCGAAACCGAGAACGGTCTCCGTTTCAAAAATGTCGGATTACGCGAGAGAGAAGAAAAAAAAAAGGGAAAGAAGACAAGATGCAGAAATAAAGGAGATTGAAAATAAAGATATTGAAATCATGCTCGTATACAGTTCCATCTTTCAACTTTCGCGCGATCGTGTCCTCTGTGTGTTTCTGTATGCATGCCACGCGCGCTCCAATGTCATATTTATATACAGGGTGATAGATTTTAATGCACGATCGGAATTAATTTCTAAAAGTACGCACCCATGGAAGAGAATGTTTTCACGGTATCGGGGAGAGATCGTAGGGTGCCGCAGCAAGCGGGAGGTTGCTAAATGAAGATGTTTTAAGGTCAGGCAGAAATCACTTACGTTTCCTTCGAATAGAATCGTACATTTGATTAGACGTTTTACCGACGCAGCTCGTTTCGTTCTCTATAACAAACACGGTTACCGGTCTACTCGCGTGAAAACAGCTCTGTGTTCTGTTCAAGAGACACGTTTCGACTTAAATATTGCATAACTCTATTTAACAGGTATAGTTACATCTACGCTCCCTGAAACGACTAATCCTCTACGAGAGACAGAGAGCGAAAAGATAAATACTATTTTTCTTAGTACACAGCTTTTTATTGAGAAATTCGTGAAACGGTACAACAAAGGAAATTTTCAAAGACGTTACCTTCATTACCGACTTTGCTCGTAAAGAACCTCGAGGTTAAAGCTTAATCTAACGGATCGTCCTCTAGCCGAATTATCTCACCGACTGGAATTTTACAGTTTTTTTTTAAGTATGCCGAATCGTAGCTGTACCAGTAGCATTTTTTGCAATATTTAAATTCGATCTCCCAAACGGATGGCTGCGTTTAGCGTTTTAAATAAGTTAATATTCTTTCCTATAGGAACTGACGAACTGCATCGTTCGGTGTGTTAAAAAAATATACGACTCCATCTCGGAAAATGTAAACGATCTTGACTTCTGCACTCAGCAATATCCGGCCTACGTGTTTACCATGCCGTAAACCCCCTTCTCGTCTCCCGTAACGACCTAGAAAACATTGTCTTTTTTAGCCAGCATAATTATCGAAATACCTCCAATGATAGATTAAAATTGGCCACCCTGCGCTTATATTTATTCTCCGTGTACATCTCTCTCTCTCTCTGCGACTCTCTCTCTCTCTCTCGTTCCGATTCTCAACCCCCGTCCCGCTCTCTGTTTCTTTCTCTCTACCGACAAACGACACGTCCCTCGCCAATTTCCTTTATTCCTCTTACACATAGCAATATTAAAGAGAGTAAATAGTTAAAAGGGTTGCATCGATCCGGGGGAGGGGGGAGGGAGGGCCTCTCTCTCTCTCTCTTTCTGGCCAGGGGATTGCAATCAATCCAAAACGGCCTTTTTTTTCACCCTCTGCCGCACTGTCCTCACCGTCACTGTCACAGTCACTGTCTCATCGACGTGTAAGTTTGCCTTTTACATCTTTCTATCCATCCTCTTGCTCGGTATCGTGGTGGCCTCTTCGATGCACCACTTCCAGACATCGCGCCGCTTCTTCTTTCCTCTTCGCGATTCTCCTCAACGTTTTCCAATTTTTTTTTTTTTTTACCTCCCCCTCTGTTCCCTTTATTTATCCTCACTCTCACTCGTTCCCTTTCTAGCTTGTTAGTTTGCTTCTTGATCATTCGTTTGCACGTTCACGCCCTTTCCTATCTTCGTCTTCTATTCCTCCAAGCTTTCTCTAACGTTCTCTCTCGCTCTCTCTCTCTCTCTTCCTCGCTAAATCCCTTTCATGCTTTCCCTTTCTCGCTCGCTCTTTCTCTCCGGCTCTAACATCCTTTCATTCTCTACAAAAAAGACTGTAAACCTAACACGCAATAGTTTACTATTATTTATTATCATTATTTCTTATACTTAATGCATGCTTCTTGTGTATTTTTGTCTCTCCATCGACGAATCGACGCACGATCGTTCGCAAATGAAAGATGTTTCCGTTTGATTCGTCCCCGGTCACTATATCACTTCTCGGGTAAATACTTATCTTTCTGTTATTATTTTTTTTGCTTTTATTATTGTTATTACGTTTTTTCATGGTGCATGTGAATGTAAAACTGCATGTACTTGCGATTCGTGTGTATTTTTTTTTCGTTTTTTTTTTTCTTTTTATTCAATTGTAAAAAAGCGTTTTTCCTTTATCTTCACCGAAGTTTTTTTTTTTTTTGGAATTCTGTCGTTACTGTACACGACATCTCGATTGTAAATACACAAACGGGAATAAAAATTCAAAACATAAGAGCTACGTCGAAAGAAAAAAACATTGAAAAGACCGCTTCCCTTCGTCGGTTACAATTTGCGCGATCGTTTTCCAAAGTAAATGCCTAGGAGCTTTTTTTTCGGAAGTTATGGCGCGTGTATATATGTCCGTTCCCCGAACGTCGACCGGCCGAATCGAAGAGGAGAGAACGACGACTGGAATATGATAGCTGTGTTGCTGGTGTTGTTGCTGATGTAGTTGTTGCTTTTCATCGAATGTCGCGCGGCAAGCTTGCGGCAGTTCCGGCGCGACTCGTGCGGCATGACGCATTCCATTCGCTGTTCATTAAAATAATCGATCGTATCGTTTAATATTAATATTAGATATTTATGTTGGGTCCCAGAGGTTACTGAAACAGAAAGAAAAGCGGAAAATGTTCCGCCGTTAATTTCCCTGTACGATCAACGTTGCTTGACTTATATCAATAGAGATTAAAAAAAGATCAAACCTAACCTAACCTAAAAATACACCTCGCTTCTTCCTCTTTCTCAAAAACTTCGTACGATATATATCATGCTTCGCATTCGATCTCTCTATCGGTAATATCCTTTGTTTTTAAACAAATAACGCGTTCTATATAGTACAAGTGACGATACAACGAGGTCGTAAATTAAATTATCCAGAATCAACATCGTTCGATGCTAATGGCTCTTTAAGATTCCGATAAGACAGGAAAAAAGTGACGCAACGTGACTAGCGATAGTTCTTTTACATTTACAAATTGCCCAGGAATATTTAACGTTCCGTCGAACCGAAGATTCTGAGAAAAAAAAAAGAGAGCGTAAGTATAAATTCTGTTTGTTCGATTATTAATTTGCATGTACGTCGGATTAAACTTGTCCGCTCGTATTTCTGTCCACTCGCCAATACCCGATTTACGCACGGTTCCTTTTTAAACCGCTGGCTTGATTTCACGAGCTCGCTATATAACCGTGGATTATAGGTTATGAAGAAAAGTATTTGTCCTGCGCGTCGCAGCATGCGCGCGCGATCCAAGCACGAGGGACGCGCGCAACTATAACGTCGTGATTAGTCATCGTGGCAAGCTGATACATCGAGCCAAAGCGGTCGACTGAAATTATGCGAGAATGACTCACTTATGTGCGTGTCGTTCCGTACGCGCGCCGAACGAATCTTCGAATTTCCACCCCTCGCCCCGCTCGTGCTTGGAAATTTGCTCGAAAACCGGACTGCGTGGGTTGTTCTTGTTCAAAAGTGATACAGAGAGAGGTTAGGAAGTTGGTCGCGAACCAGGGATCACGCGATTGGTCGAAACGACGCGTCCCTAACCCTTTGCGGTCCTATGTGACTAGATATTGGGAAATTGTTGCAAAAGATTTACACTAGAAAATTACTAAGTATAACGATAGCGTTGATATAACTGATTTTTAATCGAATTTCTTTCTTTAAATTGCCCTATTTTTTAGTCGAAATAAATTTCAAATAATACATTTAGAGACGTTAAGGGCTACTGGTGACAAAATTGAAATGCGAAGGGCTAAAAATCGAAGATTGAAGAGTTTTAAGCTTTAGCTTTGGTTCGATTGGAAAATGGGATATCGTTTCAAGAAATTTACACTTGAAAATTACTGAGTATAATGATATCGTAAATATAACTGATTTTTAATCGAATTTGTTTCTTTAAGTAGCCCTATTTTTTAGTCGAAATAAATTCCAAATAATAAATTTAGAGACGTTAAAAGCTAAAAGTCAAAGGCTGAAGAGTTATAAGCTTTATCTTTGCTTCGATTGGAAAATTGGATATCGTTTCAAGAGATTTACACTTAAAAATTGCAAAGTATAACAATAGTGTGAATATATCCGATTTTTAATCGAATTTATTTAATTTATTTAAATAGCCCTATATTTTTTAGTCGAAACAAATTGCAAATAATAAATTTAAAAACGTCAAGGGCTACTGGTAACAAAATTGAAATACAATTCGGACCACAAAGGGCTAAAGGTCAAAGGCTGGAGAGTTATAAGCTTTCTCTCTGCTTCGATTGGAAAATGGGATATCGTTTCAAGAGATTTACGCTTAAAAATTACAAAGTATAACAATAGAGTAAGTATATCTGATTTTTAATCAAATAGCCCTATATTTTTTAGTCGAAATAAATTCGAAATAATAAATTTAGAAACGTCAAGGGCTACTGGTGACAAAATTGAAGTACAATTCGGACCACAAAGGGCTAAAGGTCAAAGGCTGGAGAGTTGTAAGCTTTAGCTCTGGTTCGATTGGAAAGCGTAGGACACTGCGTATTATGCCAATTGCTACCGCTACATGATACTTTAATTTATCGCCTCATTATATCGCGGTGACTATTGTACAGACGCGGCAGAGGTTCAATGCTAAAACACCATACTCGAATGATAGATACGTACGTATATACCAACCTAATAGCCGCAGGACACAAGGTAGTCCCCGAGTTTTTCAACGACCGATGCGGCTTGCTGTGGCTGTATAGGGTCTTCGTAAAGAGAGACAACTACCGTTTGCATCGTCTTCATGCAGTGGACGCCGACTTTGCCAAGTTTTGCCCTTATCACTCGATCCGTACCTGACAGGTAAATGTACCTGTTGCCGGCCAAGGTGACACCCGACGACGTCAGGATGTCCTGCTCTTCGAATCCCTGGACCAATTTTGTCAACTCCTCTTTACTTACCTATGCACACAAATCGTCATACGTTCGTCTTTGTATAAATGCCAATTTCAAACAAAATAAAAATAACCAACGGAAAAAAAAAATATATAAATAAATGGGAAGAAGTATGGAATGAGATTTTGCCGATAGAAAATTTATGGTGTCTTCTATCATTATCTCACTCTGTGCCGGAAATTTTCTTCGATTTTCTAACGATCGGTTGGCAGAGAAAAATTAACAAAATTCATTCGATCGTATCGATCGCAGAATACTCTTGTTGTTATTATTATTATTGATTTGCACTCGGAGCGTAGCGGTAAGAATTTTGTATGTGTCGAAGATAAAGAGAGTCCAGCAATCGTGATAAAACGGATTAATCGTTTCTCCTTGCGAAAGCATTTAGAGCAGACATACGCGTAGAAAACGTATCTAGACCTACAATCATTTTTGATAACGATTCGCGTCATCTTGTTGCAAAAAACATCACAACGCGTGATACGCACTACTGATGCACAATTGTTGCCTACCTCGGATAGCAAACCTCGTAACATATTCGAGTTTATTTTCTCCGATATATCACGTTAATAAAAAAAAAAAAATCAACCGTATATTCGAACGGAAAAATTTCCAACGGCGAAAAAACGAAATTTTAAATCAACCGGACCGTTCGTTTGATCGTCGTAATTGGATGTTTATATTTCAAGGTCGATTTTAAATAATCGCATGGAAGCAGATACTTGTTTACAATCCTAATAGGCAACGTTGAAACCCAGCGTCATTTACGAAGTATCATTTTTTACCAGAAAGGATTTGACAGTAGCCGCACGTCGTCGACCTCGTGACACTTTTGCGTTTAAAAATAACTGGAAACGGTAGTTTTCGATTTAGATCCGAACTACCGAGATACGATCCTTAAATCAACATTACAGAGGGTAAAAATTCAACAAAAATTCATCTCGAAATCCTCCGTCTGTTTACTTCGAATCACCCACCGGGTTGGTAATCTAATTAAAACGCGCGGTTTTTACGAGAGAAACGGATTAGGATAGAAGGGGCTATAAATAAAGCTGGAGGAATATTTTTCGGAGAAATTTGATAGGGCGCCAAAACGCCCGTTTCTCGGGTGCAGGTACGGCACTGTGGGAGGTTGCTGCCCGGCCGGCATCGCCATTTTGGCATTCGTAACCGGAAAGTGTGTGTGCGCGCCCGAGGCCACGGTGCAGCTGGCGACCTTTATCTCTACGTTTCACCGTCTCTCCGCGTAAAACCTTTCTTCGAATCCAAGAAAGAACTGCTTTACCTTGTAACCGAACACTCTTGCGCTGCTGCCTTTCTTTCTCAGAAACACCGGCGCCGCGTTTGATGGAAATTTGGCCGAACCGTGTGCACGCCCCAAAAAACTTCAATTTTCCCCGCGACTGGAGAGTACGTCGCAGAGTATAGCACACGTTAGGATGGTTAAGAAATTCGGAAAGTACAGAACGCGAAAATTAATCGATACGTTGACGAGAATGAAAAACGTATATGTAATCAGAGAGAAAAAGTAACGATGATTATCGGAGAAAAATTCGAGATTGTAAAGGAAGACTGGATGAAGATTGGATATGCTCGTTCCACCGACTTTTTCCATCTTTCTAACCGTCCCCCTCTCGTCACTTCATTTCACTAGCACACGCTAATTCGAGGTCCTTAGAATTTACCGACACGATTCGCAAGAGCTTTTTAAATGCAACGCGGATGGCGCGTCGATCGAGCTCAACTTTTCTAGAACTGTCTCCAATCGCTTTTCGTAATGTTAAACAATTTTACCGGACAGAGGATAGAGAAGACGGAGTAAGAAAATCTCGAGTACTCGGACAACGCCGAGTCACTGAATAACGATATTCGAAAATTCAAACTGCTCGACGTCCGCTAACACCTATCTATGAATTATCCCTCTTTTCCGATTCACGTATTTTATATATTGCAACCTCGACGAACGTTCCGAGAGGGGGAGAGGGAAAAAAAAAAGACAGAGAAAAGATAGGAAAGGTTGATACATCGAACATACACGTAGGCGTCTCTCTACGTCTTTCGATAACAGAGAATCGTTGCCGAAGAGATATGAATCATGTCCCGTTTCGAACATCGGCGTGAAAAATTTTCGCTCACGTCCGAAGGTAAATACGCGTAACGCGAGCGGTGAAAAATGTTATGGATGAATCGGCTTCAATGAGCAATAAAAACTACCACTGAGAATAGGAGCCACCATTTCCATGGGCGGCAGCGGCAACGTGCCCGGCAGGCAGCCATGTTAAACTTAGTCGAAAACCGTTCAAGTTCGACCAGGCAAAATTTTCTCTAGCGAAAATTGCCACACCCAATCCTGTCAGATTACATTTTTCACCCGTACGGGGAGAATTTTTCCCCGAAACCCGGCAGAGGCAAGTCCGTTCGCTTATTCTACGATTAGGTTTTTCAATCGATTCGGCAATTTAGACGATGTATCTACCATGGCCGGTTCCTTGCTGCAGACATATTTGGGCGGTGGACGAAAATCCTCGGGCACGTTTGCGGTGTACGAAAATGTTGACTGTTGTCCATTGAATACCAACGGGTTTAAACTATATCCGATAACTTAATCTGGAATATTACTTGATCTAACCGGCGTCGGTAACACGAGGGGACAACCATGCCGGGTCAACACGCGGAACTTGAAGGATTTTTCCCGATTTATTACACACGCGACAATAGATTTATTCCTTTGCTTGGGAAAACGCGAGATGTGCCGATGATTACGTGGCATGAATTTTTCAAACCGTCGAAATTTACCGGACGAGAATTCACTTTCAATCCCGTTCGAACATGTTAAAGCTCGTGCGTGCTTCACCGTTACGTGTAAAATTCTATCACCAGTAAATATATATATATACATTAAATAGCAATCACTATAGTATATATTCTACCCGCTGCGGGGAAAAACGCAGAAAGATGTTCGATACTCGATCAACTGCGGTGGACAATGATTAAGGAGAAACTAAATAGACGAGAAATAGCAAATGCAAGCTACTACTACCATACATTTCAATTTTCTCCAGGTATATTCAGTGCGTACTTTCCCTCTTGTCGGCTAGCTAATAATAAGCTTCCGAGGCGTTAGTCGAACGATATACTCACTTCGAAGCCTTCAGACTTTGCCCAAAGATTGCCATCGTGCCCCGCAATCGCAGCTTTGGTAACACACCTAGACGCGACCAGCTGCTTGTCAACGTAATCCTGCCAGCTCATTTTTTAACACAAGCGGCTCGACTCAATCGTTCACCACGCCACTAAAGACACAACCCGTCACCGACTGACTCTTCTCACGACTACCTATATGCGCTGAACGCCGGCCACACTTCTCTCTCGCCCCTCCTCTCGTCTCTTCATGGTTAGTAGCGACCCCTCTTGGCCCCCCAGACTCTCGGGTGCCGATGATCGTGTTCTCCCCACTCTCGATAACCGGCCGGTAATTGACTACCGAACAGTTGTGCCAACTTATAGATTCAGCAATCGATATATTGAAATCTCGACGAACCTTCGATATTCACGAAATTTTATTTCTTCATCTTATTTCCTTTCTCACCGTTTCTTCGCAATTTTCAATCGGAATTTTTACCTAATTTTTCTTTTCTACCTTCGTTGTTTTACGAGAATATTTATTCTCGGTTTTAACTCCTCGCACTCTTCGTAACTAGTCTATCGATTGTAAGAAGTAATCTCGTGGATTTTGAAATTACGCTTATCTTGCGTTTAATTTGATACGTTTTAACTAAGAAAATGAGAATACGAATTTCTTGTAGCTTATTTTGCTAGTTAATACTTATTGTTCTTCCTAGTAATTTTTGTATTTATATTGAACAAAGAACATTATGGCGACCTCTTTGCGTCAAATATATATATGTATTTGCATACGTGTGTATATATGTGTATCATGGAACAGGCTCGCACGTGCTGTAAAACGTTTGGTTTTTAATTCGTTTTAAGCAATATGAATTGTAAATTTGACACGTTTTAGTATTGTTACATGACGTTCGTACCAAAATGCAGGTTTCTTGTCCAAACGATGTGAAGATATATAACCTGAGTGCTGGGAAATCTCTTCCAGAGGTAAACATACATCTTGTTAGTTATTCTTATATAAAATTTAATTGTATATTGATTTTTAATTCTTTATTTCATTAGTGGTTGACCGAACGCAAAAGACGTAGCTTATTAAAGAAAAATGTCGGTAAGTAAAACTTGATAAATTTCTTATAAAACATAATATTGTGATGTGTAAACATTATTTATAAACTGTAATAATATTTTGTTAGATATACGACGTCGAATCGAACTTATTCAAGATTTTGATATGCCTGGTGTTAGCACTTCCATCAAAGTTACAAACGATGGTCAATATATTTTAGCGACAGGTATATATAAACCACGTGTGAAATGCTTCGATGTAAAGAATCTATCTTTAAAGTTTGAAAGATGTTTCGATTCCGAAGTTACCACTTTCGATATATTATCAGATGATTATAGTAAAGTATGCAGATATATTTCTATTATATGTATTGTATTTTTGTAATTAAGTTTAATGCTTTTATTATTTATTTATTTTTCAGCTGGTATTTTTACATTGTAATAGAAATGTTGAATTCCACGTTGCTCATGGAAAATATTATATATTGAGAGTACCTCGTTTTGGAAGGGATTTAAAATATCATTATCCAACGTGTGATCTTTTTGTTGCGGGAGATAGGTACATGATAATTTTACTTGTAATCTTTAGTTAAGATCGTAAATACTTAAAACATACTTTCTGTAGCTTGCATTGTGTTACAGTAATGAGATTTATAGAATAAATCTTGAAAGAGGACAATTTTTGCAGTCTTTTGTGACAGAGGCATCAGCAATAAATAAATGCGAAATAAATCCTGTACATCATCTTCTTACTGTTGGAACAGAAGAGGGAAAAATAGAAGCATGGGACCCCAGAGCTAGAAATAAAGTTGGTGTTTTGGACTGTGCTTTACACTGTGTTGCACAAAATGATAGGTAAGATAACATATTACAATGTATAGCTTTAACAAAAATTCTTCACATTTACAAATACAGTATTTAATTTATTATTTATTTAGATTAGAAACAGTTCCTGCAGTTACCAGTTTAAAATTTAATGGAAGTTTAACATTTGGAGTGGGTACATCAACTGGGCAAATATTGTTATATGATATTCGTTCAAGTAAACCATTTCTAGTAAAAGATCATATGTATGGATTGCCTATTAAAAATATTGAATTTCATCAAAAAATGGATTTGATTTATTCTATGGACAGTTCTATTGTGAAAATATGGGAAAGAAATAATGTAAGTGAAATTTGTTTTAATATATATATAAAAAAAAAACAAATAGTAAATTTCTCTGAATATTTTAAAATAATGTTTTATAGGGTAAATTGTACACATCCATAGAAGCACAGCATAGTTTTAATGACATGTGCATTTTACCAAATACTGGAATGCTTTTAATTGCTAATGAAAATACAAAAATGTTAACATACTACATTCCTTCCCTTGGTCCAGCACCTCATTGGTGCAGCTTTTTGGATAATCTCACAGAAGAACTAGAAGAATTAAATTATGAAACCATTTATGATGATTATAAATTTGTAACTGAAAAAGAATTAAACGAATTAAGTCTTTCACACTTAAAAGGAACCAATCTTCTTAGAGCTTATATGCATGGCTATTTCATGGATATTCGATTATATAGAAAAGCAAGAGATGTAATGAAACCATTTGAATTTGAAGAATATAAAAAGAAAAAAATTCAACAAAAAATACAAGAAACTTGTGGTAGTAGAGTTCAGGTATTAAATATTTTATTATCCTTTAATGTGATTTTAGATGATGTAATATAGGATAAATCTGACACACATATATGTATGTATAAGTATATATATTTTCAGATTCAAAAACTACCAAGTATAAATAAAGAACTTGCATTAAAGTTAATGGATAATGAAACAAGTGTGAAGAAAAAGAAGAAGAGTTCTTCCAGTCTTCTAACAGACGAACGTTTCAAACAATTATTCGTCAATCCAGATTTTCAAGTGGACAAAAACTCGGAAGAGTATTCGTTGTTAAATCCTGTTATCTCTCAGCTGAGTAAGGACAAGGCAAAGAAGTTAAAAGCCAAGATGATTGAGGAAGAAATGAAAGAAAGAATGGAAACTGATCAAGCGGAAAACGAACAACATGGTTCTTAAAATATGCATATATTTATTATTTATATATATCAAATAGATTATTTAATAATGAAATTTACACTTTCAGATAATAGTTCAGATGAAAGCTTTATTCATGACGATAGCAGTTCAGAGGATGAAAAACGATGGGTTAAGGAAGTAAAAAAACAATATCGACTGATAAAGAAAAATGAAAAACAAGCACAAGAGAATGATCAAAGCATAGAAGGTAATAATGAACATGTAGAGAAGAATCAACCTCAACTTTATGAAATTAAAGAAAACGTAGAATTCAAAGATGCAAAGCCAATAACGAAGAGACGAAACAAGTGCGTATATTATTATGTATATATATAAATGATAAATATCGATATGTAAATGTATTCCTAAAAACTTATTTTTATATTATTATTGTTTCATTTTTAGAGCTACTTTGGAAGAAAGACTGAGAAGTCATGAAGCCAATGATAAAATTTCTAATTCTCGTGGTAGCCGAGAAATGACTTTCGTTATCGAAAAGGTGCATATATATATATATAAATTTATAATACGATATACTTCGTATATAATATATATATTCATAAAATATATTCTTATATCTACATATGTATATTTATTTACAGAATAAACAAGCAGGTCGGAGAAAGTTATATACGAAAAGACACGAAAAAGGATATAAACATTTATTAAGGCCTGCTGGAAACTTACATAGAATAAAACGTTAATATTTATTGTTGTATTTAGTTTATTAAATACCAAATAATTTTTTTTCAGAATAAATAATATTTTTACATCACTATTACTTTGTTACTTTCAAGAATAATCTTTATACTCCTTCACCCCACCATTCCGTACTAGAAGTTGCCTATACCATAAATAAAATAATTTATTTCGATGCGATGTGTATGTATATCTTGACAGAGGTGAAGTGTCATCTCAAAAGATTGATATAATTAAATTCATACGTTAGGGTGAATCACACGAAGTACCGATACAAATGTTTTCTTTTCAAGTTCAAAAGCATTGTGCCCGTTTGTCGAGAAAAATGACATTGGTAAGTTTTGGATTATATTTCACGTAATTCTTTATTTCTGCTAATTAACATACCGCTCCTCGTACGATTCATTATATCGTGATTTTATCGTATAGATAATTAATGCCAAATTTTTATTTTTGAAAATTTAACAGTTAGTGTTTTTGTTTGAACAGAGATCCAAGGTGATCATTTTGTACATATTAATTACTGTTTATTTTGAATTTGAAGACCTATGTTTATATTCAAATCATTTGTAAATTTACAATCTGATATTTCACATTTACTTCTTTATTTCCAATATTGATGGATTGTAAAATTTTTATGAAGAATAATGTAATTATGTACAAAAAATATGTGTTATATTAAATTCTTCTTTTCATATTATAAAATTGAAAAAAAAAATTATCAGTAAAGGCAAGTTTAATTATTTGTAATCATTATTGTTTATAGGCAAGCTCAAATAATGAATCAAAGAATGGCAAAGATCCTCCTCAACAAAACCATGAAGAAACAATGCAAGAATCTATACCATCTGGATTATCAGATTTGCAAATGCAAAGTACAGAGGTAAGCCTATTTAATTTTTTTTTTTTTCATGTATGTACGTATCAAATGTTGTGAGTTATATACTTTATGTTTTTTAATAGGTTGGTGAAATCACAGAAATGCCAGACTTTGAGATGTTAAGTACTTCTGCAGTACTTCATTATTGTAAACACAAAATATTAAGACCATATTTGAGATTATTAGGAGTAATGGGTCTAAAACCAATGAGCAGTGATGATTCACAAAGATGCTCCTGTTATTGTATTATTGCAAACGTTCATACTTTTCAAGTCACAATATTTATGTGCATTGGATACATTTTACAATACATGGCATGTTTTAGGTAATAGCTATTTTTAGTAATACTTTTAATATGACTATTATCAAGTACAATTATCTTTCCAGGAGAGACAGAGGATTTTGTTATAAAAAAATGCCTTTAAAATTTCAAATTACACCCAATATCAGCAATCAACATTTAGAAGAAATTATTTGTTTTGGAAATATTGTATTTAGTTATCTAGTTCCTAGTATTTTGCATTTAGTTGCATATTTATATACCGTATATTTATTTCGAATCAAAGAAAATGAGCAATTACAAAATTTAATGGAAAGAGCATTTCTTCTATCTTCTAATCCTGTAAATCGTGGAAATCAAAGCAAACTTGTACGAATATTATGGCTATTTATAGCATTAAGCCTGGTGTGGATAATTATGGCATTAATTACAGTAAATGTTTTAATGGCCCAAGAAAGCATTGTATTTCAGTGGTTGGAACACAGGTAATTTTTTTAAATAGAATATATACTTAATTTAAATACATTTTATGATACTTATTGTTCATTCTTTTCATTGAATCATATTTAAATTCATATTTTGGAATATTACTTTTATATTGTTAGTATTGTTTCATTTTGCACTTCTTTCAAATTTATTCTTTGTGCAGTCCGTATGAAGTAAAGATAACATTGAAGGTACTTTTAATTGTATGCACATTATGGCATGATATGGTTCAAGGAACAATTATAACCAGTTACTGCTTACAAGGGCAACTTTTATTGGCACATCTGTATTTTCTGCGTGGAAAATTACTTCATCATACTTTAGCTCCTATCGATTGGATGAGGGTTTGTAGATCGATTTCTATGCAATTAGCTTCTTTTAAGAACTTATTTACAATACTTACTTAACTTGAATTATAAATAACTTGTTTATAATTACAAAAAGAGAAATAAAATAAAATATAAAAATTAGAAACAAAATAAGCGAAAAGTGGAAAGCTCAATATTTTGTTTACTCTTACGTTACAGGAGATTTGTGAATTTAAGAAACTCTTGAAATATTTTAACGATGAATTAGGACCTGCTGTATGCATTTACACGGTTGTAAATTTATCGTGGGCTGCTGCAGGTACAGTTTGGTTACTCCGATATGATAATGGTAACACACAAAGTAATCCCGTTACTTGGGTTGGAATAACAAATGTAATTCTTTGGATTTTAATATCAGTAGTGCCTTTTATTCAGGTATGTTTGTTTACGAAGTTTGATCAGAATAGATATTTTGATATTACATTAGAAAATTTAACAGAAGAGGGAAAAGTTCGAATATCTTTTTTGTTTTTTGGATAGGCAGCTCGTTTAACTACTGCTTGTTCTATGATCCAAAGTATCGGACATGAAGTGCGCATTCGACCATTCGTTTATCAAAGCACTCCGGGTGAAGATCTTGATACTATACTTCTATACACATCATCGTTAAAAATGTGCGCCAGACTCTTCAGAGTACCAGTTACGGGTAGATACCTTTGTCTTCTTCTGACCATAGGCAGCACTTTGATCCTTACCCTAGGACAATGTCAATTCTTCTAACTATTTTCCATATTCCAAATTATATAAAATATTCGTTTTATATATTTTATACATTTTATATATATGTATATAACCGATCGCCTTTTAATTCAGTGTAACATCTATATCTATGGTTTATTTCATAATTATCATATAATTAAAATTAACTTGTAAAAAAACGTTCATTAAAAAGAA